>CM030872.1:4330112-4480112 GCA_018105865.1 Metaphire vulgaris
GTTGAAAAGATAAGTACATGGCTTAGAAGCGAAAGATCAAACTGTGGACAATAGAAGTCCAATGAATGCAACATCTCGATGATAATAATTATTGGGCATCACTGCTCAGGCCCGCTGTCGAGCATCTAACAGACGACCATCATGTATACTGTAATGTGACTTTTAGAACTGACAAAAATTGAGAAAGATGTGGGCGATGTTCAAAATAAAAAGGCTTTTATGCAACGCGATTTTTTTGCATGCACCTTAAAACTGCGCTTCTGTTGTGACAGTACTCGCATTTCACTGTAGGCCAATACACAGGCGCCGTTTTTCAGAATCTAATGATCCAGACCTTTTGTGAGTCCGAGAACCGATCCGTGAAATCCGACGTGTCCGTAACTAGGAGTATCCGGTCCAGTGACGAACAGAACGTAAAGATGACTCCCCGATGACGTCACATCCGGAACGGAGTTTCCGCAGAATCGACCGATTTTCTGGCTGTTGGTCGAGTCTCCGTCGTAGACCTCGAAGTGTTCCTCCCTGCAGTCGTCCCTAGGAATTTCCAGGGAAAGGAGAAGGACTTTAGACCACTGGACTGAGACGAAGGCCGCTATAGGGCCCTGCTGGGAACGCGCTTCGAATAATTAATTAATATGCAATATCCTATCGTTTGCATTTGACTCGAAGATGACTTACAGTGTCACACAGTGTCACCAGAGACGTAATTTTTTTTGAAAGGGGGGGAAGATGGGAGGCATTTGCCCCCCTCTGATTTTGAGGGGAACAAATTTTTCATGCCACTACAGTAGAACTTCGTTTAAACGTACTTATCGGCTTTTGTAAAATTTAGTACGTTACATCTGAGGTATGTTTTATCCAATACCATCTAATACAGTATTTCCCAAAATGTGGGTCGCCACCCAAAAGTGGGTCGCAGGGCTCAGTCCAGTTGGTCGCACGGTAGTGTGAAATTAGATTCAAAAGTTTCGTTTTCTAATCAACACCATAATATAACTAGCCTGAAAAAGTTGCAAGTAGGTTTTGTTTGAAGAAATCTATATACCTGGAATCCATTCAAAGCTTATATTATGTGTACAACTATTAGTGTTTTATCCACCTTTAGTTGACACAATGTTTGTAGGGTCGCCGAACCTTAACCCCTTAACCGTGTATTTAACTGTAACTCAATGTAAAATGGACGGATATATTCAGGATCCCCAGTTAAGGGGTTAATAAACCGCTGAAGTGGGTCGTTGTCCCGAAAAGTTTGGGAAACCCTGATCTAATCCGGTTGCGCATCACATGGGACCGTATATTGCGGTACGTCATAACCGAGTAGGCTATAGCCTACGTTATGACCTAGTCCGTTATAAACAAGTTCTACTGTACGGTATTATCGGTACGCCTCTAGCGCCCTGTTTCAACCCAAAGCGTTTGTATTATTCCTACTAACAGTGTTTATTCTAGCCACATTGACATTGGGAGATTTGAAATATTTGGGGAGGGGACAAGGTCTCAATCTCCAAAAATCTTGACAAGCAAACAGGTCATCCTTCCAACCTTCCTAATATAATTTACCCTTCTCGAATGCCCTGGCAAGCAAAAAAATTGTCATCCCTACATTTTCCCCTCTCCAAAAAATAAACCCCCTCCGTCGTCATACTGGGGGGGGGGATTTCCATCCCCATGCAAGATATAAAACAGTTTGGAGCGGAGAATTTTTAAACTGGGGGGAATCCCCCCCCACGAGAAGGCCTAGAATAAATACTGCCTACTAAACTACAGTAAACAATAATTCCTGAATGTGAATTGACGGTTTATGCAGACAATTCAAGACTTACGTTATTCTGACGTCAAATTCTCTCGGTTGTTTTTGACGGTTTAAACCGGAAAGCCTGAGCTGGAGGACTCTGAAGGGGTCACTGTTGCTGCTGATATGATACCCGCACTCCATGTTGGGCGGATAGGCCCCTGGATAGCCGGGCGATAGCAGAAGGCATTCCTCGTCGCAATCCTCGATTATGATCTTCCACATGCACACGTAGGCTGCAGACAGGACAAGGAAACAGAATCCCAGAACCCCATTAGCTCTTGCGTCTCCCGCTGCAATTCGGTAAATATGCATGACCAGTTAATTATCAGCTTTAATGAAGGAAATCATTCTGCATAAATGTTTCCGAAGTCATGATTAAGGTCAAGAAAATGTATCGTGGACGAGACCAAGAACGAGACCAAGGACAAGGACAAGGAAGAGGCCAAGACGAGGCCAAGTACGAGGACGAGACCAAGGACAAGGACAATGAAGAGGCTAAGGAGGAGGATGAGACAAAATACGAATACCCGCACCCTCCGTTTTTCATGAATGCAATGATGCATGATAAAAGATTCAGTTGTCGCATCTTATTCATAAAAGCCTCGATTAAATTTTAAACTCGACTCGATCAGAGTCGATCTTATCTGTGCTCTGAATTAGTCGCATTCTTACCTGTGCTCTGAATGAGTCGTATTCTTACCTGTGTTCTGAATGAGTCGCATTCTTACCTGTGCTCTGAATGAGTCGTATTCTTACCTGTGCTCTGAATGAGTCGTATTCTTACCTGTGCTCTGAATGAGTCTCATCGAATGCGCGATTTGTCGAGGAAACCTTTCAGCTTCGTTGTCTAAATCAGAGAGAAACGAATCTGCATAAACTCCTCCAGAACATAGACAACTATCTGATTTGTCAGTCATCGAGAAAATTCGCTCACTCTAATAATTAATCGCCAGCAATTAATTGCATGATATTTGCACGCGAAGTTGAGCACAGTGTTTAATCTAGGCCGTTTCCGGGGGGAAATTGCCCTTTTCCCTTTCCGGAAATTTCAATTTCTCCCCGGACATTTTGGAATATTACATGGACTAACAGCTGCCCCTAGCAGAATTCCCCCGGCTTTTTCAGTTACCCCTCGGCTTTTTCAGTTCCCCCCGGAGTCCAGGAGTCTAGATTAAACACTGGTTGAGCATTATCTGAACATTCTGTACCACAATAAAACTACGCAAATTTTGGTGCCGAGCAAGAAGGGAAACTCGTCACTAGAGAGAGGTGTAGCCAGGAGAACCACTCAATTATACATGCCAATTTCACACGATCCTACAGAGAACCTTAGGAACTCTTTGTGTGTGTGTGAGTGAGTGAGAGAGAGAGAGAGAGAGAGAGAGAGAGAGAGAGAGAGAGAGAGAGAGAGAAAAGAGAAAGAGAGAGAGAGCTTTCTCGGAGTTGCTTAGCAATTTTCGTCGATTGTAGATTCAAATTATGAACTCTAAAGCAATATTGCAGACAGAATGACAACGTCTAGTCCAGACCAATGTTCCCTATAATCTTTAGCAGTCCGTGCGCGCATGAAATTTCTTGTGCAAACTTTTATATGGAAAGTCAACTTCTGTGAGCGCCGAGAATTTGTCCTAAATCAACATTACTTATTTTGCTAACCAATTAATACTTCTCAGAATACTACTGTTATTGGTCAATGATCCACTTTTTACAATTTCCCCGCCAGTTTGTCATATAAACACATGCAGTGGCGTGAACTTGGATGAAAAAGTGGGGACCCAAACCCTATGACCTATACCTTCCCCTTTCCTATGATAGTCTCTCAAAAAGTTGGAGCTCGAGTCTAGAGGCCTAATAGAAGTTTACGACTATGATTACACATGCAGTTCAACCATCTAAGACAATCAATCAATCAACTTCTATAGCGCCACTATCATAATGCCCAGGGCATCATTAGTTTAAACATTGAAGCATCACAAATCAAGCATTACAAATTTCCAAAGGGAGTATGATTTTCACGCCTTTAGAGTTTCTCTTCGATACTTACTATGTGTCCGTTCGATCCAGGTCAATTACGCTTCTTCCAAGAAATGACTCTTAATGCGCATCATCATGTCTAGATGGTATTCCTCTAATACAGTGTTTCCCAAGCTGTGGGTCGCAACCCAAAAGTGGGTCGCAGAGCTAAGTCTAATGGGTCGCGGAGTAGCGCGAAATTAGATTCAAAGGTGTCATGTTCTAACCAATACCACAATGTCACAAGCCTTGAAAGTTGCAAATAGGCTTAGGTTTTAAGAAATTTGTATGCATGCAATCTAGAGATGTGCGGGTAAACCCCTACCCGCGGGTATACCCTACACGTTCCCGTACCCGCGGGTACGGGTAGGGTACACATTTTACGGGTACGGGTTTGGTACGGGTAATGGACAATAACAAAAACTATGCACAAGAAAATTGATGCATTTGAAATGTGGTGTTTCAGAAAAATGCCATTGATCAGCTGGAAAGATAAAATAACTAATGAAGAATGTTTGAAGAGAATGAAAAGCAGAAAGACCCTGATGAAAGAGATTGCTAAAAGGAAAACACAGTATGCTGGACATACATGTATAATGAGAGGATCATGCACACAGCAAGCTCTAAATGTCTTGGAAGGGAAATATGAAGGAAAAGCAACTAAAGGACGACCACGAAGAACGTAGTTAGACGACATAAAAAGCTGGACTGTCATAGAAAATTATTGGGAAATGAAAAGATTAGCTGAAGACCGAGACAAATGGAGACAAATCGTGACTGCCAACCTTCGAATCGAAGGTGGCACATGATGATGATGATGATGATGATGATGATGATGATGATGATGATGATGATGATGATGATGAGAGTCCACACTAAATGTTCAGGGTCACGGCATGCTACAAAACCGCTGACTTTGGTTTTAAGAAATTTGTATGCATGCAATTCTCCATACACGGCTTATATTAAAATGATTAGTGTCTTTATGAAGCTTTTATCCTATTTTAGTCCACACTACATGTTCAGGGTCACGGCATGTTACAAAGCCGCTGACGTGAGTCGCACAGAGTTCCACAAAGTTTGGGAAATCCTGACCTGTAGTACTTTTAAAAATTAATCTTATTTCGCGCAATAATACAAGGAAAGCGTATTCCGACCATTTTGCTCTGAAACTCCACTAACAATAGGGAATCTCGAGGAGGTTTTAATTGTATCCTTACGGTTAAGCGATTTTGCCAAATTCATTGAATTTTAAAGACGCGTAACAAAGGTATGTTCATAGCAAAATTTGAAAAACGATAATTTTCAAGAATTTCAATATTTATGTCTCTCCTTTCGTCTTATTTCGCAAAAATATGAATAATTCTGCATAATATATTTGCCATATTTTCATTCGAATTGAATCAGAGCTTTTGTTTTGCCATTTAATGTGCAAAACTCAGAAGATTCCTGTCAAACAACGTTCGCCAGATGGCCTAATGCATTTTTTGATATTACATGCTATTAATAGGGTCACAGTACGTTACAAAACCGCTGAAGTGGGTCGCGGTTTCAAAATGTTAGGAAGACCCTGATCTAATTGATTCCTTCTCTTGTTCTTCGACATATTCCTAAGCTAAATTGCGGTTTACAGTTTGCACTGAATGTCAGACATGTTCCTCCTATATCGATCCATTCGATTTGCTAGATCTTGAAACTGTTCACAATTAAGGGCAACCATGAACTTTTAAATTAAGTTGCTGTTCGTTTTAATTTCAAACATGGGCGTAAACTTCTATTAGGCTTCTAGGCGCAAGTCCCCCATTTGGAGAGGCTACCATAGGGAATGGGGGCAGGTACAGAGCACAGCTCCCCACTTTTCTTCCACGTTTACGTCAATGATTTCAAATCTCTATTTTAAGACATTTCTATCTCTGGCTTTCTGTTCTTTTAATTTTATCAATATTTGGAACTGCGTGCTTTGCACAAATCATTAAATAAAAGATCTTTTGGTCATAGTCTAGACCAGAAGTTAGTAATTGTATGGAGTCGTTACAAGTTCACAACAAAGCGTGAATCTTTATCAGTAGGCATGTCTTTGATATGAAAGCAATGGAAAAATCTGTAAAAAATTTGTGCGCTTAATTGTTTCCTTTGTGCGCTTGCCTTGCGACCTCTGTGTGTGAGCATATGGACACAGCTTACAGCAGCGATTCTTAACCTTTCTATGATTATGTACCCTTGAAACAAGTATAAGAGAACGAAGTACCCCCTCCCTACCAGCTTACCTTACCCTAGGACATCTGCCACAGATTGTACGCATGCCAGAAAGTGAGATTTTTCTTTAGAATTTCTAATTTAGTGCCAAAGATTTCTACAGCATTTGTATAGTATACAGGGTAACTTCTAATAAAAGTCTTTACTCAGACTTTATTTCCGGACTATTCAGTACCCCAAAACGTCCTTCAAGTACCCCCAAGGGGTACGAGTATCCCCCAGTTAAGAACCACTGACTTAGATGGAACATTGCCCCCGACAAAATTTTCCATTGGTTTTGCACAAACCTCACGGCCAGCCTGAGCTAGATTAGAGCGCCTGGTCCAGTGGCGTATCATCATTGCTTAACCCCTTAACTGGGTGCCCCGAGTAACGCCCGTCCATTTTACATTGAGTTACAAATAGTTGCCCAGTTAAGGGGTTAACCCTAACCCTAACGCAGTGATGTATTTGTAGAAAAATTACGCAGATTTATTGCGCAATGGACGTAGTAGTGTTTACCGAGGTTGACGTATTTGAAAGCGATGGTCACGTGAGCTTCGAGGCGATCTGATTGGCCGAAGAGTTCGACGACCGCCACGTGACCGGAAGTGAATACGGTGGCGTTCATGTCGTCGTATTTGCCGCAGAAGGTGAACGGTGGATAGACGTGACTTCCTGGTTCCGGCGATCCGTCGTAGATCCTCAGCATTCCGTCACGACAGCTGTGTGGCATCAAAATAACCACTTTGATATTGAAGGGCACGGATGGGGGTACCCTCCCCCTCTAATTGGGCTTAGGTTTCTTGTGAGATTCGCGAAAATTAAATAAGAAAGTTTTGTTTGGGGTAAGACGATTGTTGCAGAATATATCCAAAGCTCAAGAATAAGACCCAATATTATGTTATGTAATATTCGGCCTGGAAACGCCTAGACCAGGTTCAAATCAATTTTCCCTGTATCAGCGACGTTATCGCCTCTATGCTGGAACTAAAAGCTACACCGTTGTTAATATTATTCACTCGTGTATACCTAATCATATGCATATAACAAATAAGAATCTAATTTTTATCCAAGCACCCTTGTTGGCATTAGAGAGAGAGAGAGAGAGAGAGAGAGAGAGAGAGAGAGAGAGAGAGAGAGAGAGAGAGAGAGAGAGAGAGAGAGAGAGAGAGAGAGAGAGAGAGAGAGAGAGAGAGAGAGACAGACAGACAGACAGATAGAGACAAAGAAACTGAGAGACAGAGAGACAGAGACAGAGACAGACACAGACAGACAGAGAGAGACACAGACAGAGACAGAGACAGACAGACAGAGACAGACAGACAAAGACAGACAGACAGAGACAGAGACAGAGACAGACAGACAAAGACAGGCAGACATACAGAGACAGACAGAGACAGAGCTGTTATTGGTATAAGTCACATGACCTTCAGCTTGTTATAATAAACTTTGAGTAAAATAGTTTTTGAAGAGTTGATAAACAAAGCATAGTTTTAACTTGAAAGTCCATTACAAAGACCGTCGTACAGCTTTTGGTCTCTGCGTACAGCAAATTCAAATAAATAGCATTGCCTGAGACGTCAGTTTAATTTTCTTGCATTAGCAATTGGCTGTTATAGAGCGTCAACAGAACATTTGACGCTTTGACACGACCCCCATTTGTACTGGTTCCCCATCGTCAAAGAAATTGAGACCCCACCGCCTCATCCGGGTCTCTGATGGTCGACACCATCGCCTGCCATCGTAAAATGTACAGAATTACCAGCGCATTTGGAGCGACTGAGAGTGGAGCGATCGCCAGTACTATCATTTGAAAGCAAATTACGAGAAATCGAGAAAATTATCTCTCCACGAGAGTTAAAAGGATGGTTAAGATTAGAGTAGGTCATCTGGAAGAAGAGGAAAAATCGCGTCTACAGTTCCGTCCACTGGCGCTATAGGGCCTATAATTGCGTGCAAAAAAAGAGAACTGTGGTTCTCATTTCAAGGCACCTTAGGCTAGAATAGATCGACCGAACACTCTTATAGAATTTTTCGAATAGCGATATCCGCTGACCAGTGGCGTAGCCAAGGAGGGTTTGGGGTTAAACCCTCTTGGCTGCCGAAAACAAAATATTTTTAATGAGTTTCTATGCATTTTAAATTTTGGGACGCGATTTTGGGGCCCAAACCCCTCTTGGCTACCTGGCTATAGAATGTATATAAGGGTTTAAGAAGTGACGACCCTTTTTGGGAAACAGTAGAGATGAGGAGTTTTTTCTTGTCAAGATTTTTGCCGAAGTGTTGGTCACGGTCAAAACCAAAAACCAAACCCCCTTCCGGAAATCCTGGCTACGCCACTGCCGCTGACCGACAGAATGTTTACTTTTTCATCGGAATATCAAAGACCGTGTATTAATCTTCGATGCTTTCATAAACGGTTTATACGCAACGACGCTTTGCTGTCAGAGTAAAACGACAACCTCCTTTTGCTTTTGAGCGTCAATGCGGCTATCGGCAGCGCGTTAGACTGACAATCGTCACGTATTTACGTTTACGATTACGAAGACGTGACGGAATGAGAATGAACAAGCGAAGAAAGGAGAAGAAGGAAGAGGGGAACGAAATAAAGGAGAGAAGCAGAACGATGAGCACGAAGATGGAGAGAGAGAGAGAGAGAGAGAGAGAGAGAAGGATGAATCGGATGAGAAATTTCAAAGGGAAGCCGTTTAAAATTGGAGAAGAAACGGTGAGATGAAATAATGAATTCGTGAGCATCCGTGGTCATGAATGGCCCAATCGCAGCACCGTAGTTTCAATGAAGAAGCTGCAAAGAGATAATATGGAAGCAAACTCGACAGAGAAAGATGAAATTAGAGTTCAAGAATGATACAGGATACATTATATTTAAATGATAAGAGAAAGATATACTGGATGTAATAGAAGACAGAAGAAATGAGAGAGAGAGAGAGAGAGAGAGAGAGAGAGAGAGAGACAAACAGACAGGCTGACAGACAGAGAGACAAACAGAGACAGAAAGAGAGACAGAAAGAAAGAGACAGAAAGAAAGAGAGAGAGAGAGAGAGAGAGAGAGAGAGAGACAGACAGAAAGACAGACAGACAGAGGACAGAGGATGAGACAGACAGAAAGACAGACAGAGGATGAACAGAATAGAGACAGAAAGAGAGAAAGAAAGAAAGAGTTTCAGAAAGAAAGAGACGAGAGAGTTCAGAGAGAGAGAGAGAGAGAGAGAGAGAGAGAGAGAGAATTAGACGAAGCCAAAAAGACGAAGAAAGGAGGATTAGGATGAGGACAGAAGAGTAAAGAGAGGACTTGAGGATGAACTGAATAGGGTTGCCAGATATCCAAAGTCGAAATACAGGAGATTGTTTCTGCGATCAATGCCCCCACTCCACGGTCCAGTTCATTGTGAATTATTATGGCTAGAGACAGTGGCCCGTAGGTCTGGAGGGCCCGGGCCGATGATTAAACCCAATAAAGCCGACGAAAAATTTAAAAATGATTTTTTCAGCATTTTTCAATTTCGGACGCGATTTTGGGACACAAACCCCTAAATAAACGGGACGACGGCAAAAAAATCGAAAAAAATTTATAAGTGCTATAGAAAATAGAAAGAATATGAAGGTGACGACCTTTTTGTGCTTGTCAGCTCCTAAAAAGGGAAAATAAAAGAAATTTTCCAAAGTTTGGTCACGATCGAAACCAACCCCCCCTTCCCGAAATCCTGGCTACGCCACTGGCTAAAGCTATACTACACTACAGTACTATAGAGTATAGACTAGGAAAAAGAGCAACAAACAACTCTGTTCAATGCACTGCATCATCTGGAGATAGTGAATCAATATTACAAACAAGTTATGCTAATATTAGTATTAGGCCTATTGGGCTGGAGACTGGGGCTGAAATACGGGAGCTTCCATAAATTACGGGAGATCTGGCAACCCTATAGAACTGAACATTGGCTAATAAACGGTCCACATAGACATCAAAACAACTGAGGATAAATAATCAGTTAAAGGTTGAAAAGGGAAGAGGTCATCTGTGGTCTGATACTCTGCTTCGGTCGGGGGATGAGGCAAATTGAACGCTAGGGGTTGGTGGTGGGGGTGGGGTATCCGACCAGATTGATGTTGCTACATGATATTCGTTTGTCCACTCACGTAGGATCGCCAAAGATCTTATTCGTCGCCGCTCGTAAATCTGTCGCTTACTCCCCGTCGAGGTCAGGGAGAGGTCACGCAGAGAGCAACGACCGCCTCGCCTGGGACTTCCCACGCCCGCCCCTTCGCTGGATTTCAAATAACTGATCCGCGGTAAATTGTATATCATAGACGCTTAGGCAAATGTCACGCACATCAGTCAATCGAGCGTCGGTTCACGTGACGTCGTCACGTGATCTGGAGAAATGACGACGTCATGTAACGACGATCAATATTGAAGTTTCGCTTTCGGGCAAAATAATTTGACGAAATTTCAAAGAAATTTTCAGTTTTTGAATGCAATCTGATCAGAAGGATGCCATCTTGCGTTAATTTCTCTCTAAATTAACTCGAACTGATGGTGATGTACATTTTTGCGATTATCTTTTTACTATTATCTTTAAAATAGTCCAAGTAATTTCTCTCAGGGCCTGTTTTAACGTTCAGTGATACACAAAATGTGCAGTGATAAAATGAAAATGTGCAGTGGCAAAATGCAATTTTCTGTGCTTTGTGCAGTGATAAATTTTTCGGACGACCTTTTTTTGATTGTTTTTGCGCAGATGTCCACAACTTTTCTGAGTTTAGTGCAGTGATAAATTTTTCTTAAAACAAAAACAGTTCCTGATTTTCTGGGAATTTCGACACAAACCAAAACAAATTTGGCAACCGACATTGACTCTAGAATAGTCTCAAAATCTAAAATCTGTCAGAGCGGAAACTCTAAGCCTGGCTGTTATTTGGCGTCTGGTTGAATAATTCTTGTCTCTGTAAATTCACTGAGAAGACTTCAAGAGCAGTCTCCAGCAGACTGCGATGTTTACAAATGTCTTGATTTTGCGGAAAATTGCGGCGGTGAATTTTGTAAGCAAAGCATTTATCTAGATTTTTTTAAATTTCGAAGGAGGATTGAGACCGGAATTTCAAAAACGCCTTCGCAGATTCTGCAGTTTTTCCGTCGATATCAATACTTATTTTCGAAATTTATTGAAAAAGGGGTAAAATGTCGACACAATTCGACATCATTTTAAGCCGATGAATCGATCGCTCGAAAACGAAAATTAAGAAACACACAAACAGACACAAAGACAGTTACACAAACAGACACACAAACAGACACAAAGACAGATACACAAACAGACACAAAGACAGATACACAAACAGACACATGAACAGACACATAGACAGATCCACAAACAGACACATCATAAAGTAAGTAAGTAAATAAAATCTCGCGAATTTCTATAGCGCACAAACCAACAAACCAACCGACATACAAACAGACAAACCAACAGACACACCAACAGACACACCAACAGACACACCAACAGGGAACCATAAGAGTTTTCGCTTTTCGTCGTCGTCGAAACAAAAGAGTTGCGTGATTTTTGTCTCTTTGATTCTCTATAATTGACTGCAACTGAACCACGATCTGAATCACAGCGCTGTCGATAATTGGTCGACGCATATTTCATCCTCAGGCGGCGCTATATGATCAGAAAGGTCACATGACTTCGTTGCCTGGCAACAGAGAAGATGCGGGAGAGACTAATAGCTCAGTTAGCTGTCTGACTGACCTTCGGAAGAAAAGAAGGAAGAAAAGAAGGAAGGAAGGAAAGAAGGAATAAAAGAAGGGAGGAAGAAAGGGATGGGGGAAGGAGGGAGGGAGGGAGGAATAAAAGAAGGGAGGAAGGAAGGGAGGAGTGAAGAAGGAAGGAAGGAAAGAAGGAATAAAAGAAGGGAGGAAGGAAGGGAGGAGGAAGAAGGAAGGAAGGAAGGAAAAAGAAGGAATAAAAGAAGGGAGGAAGGAAGGGATGGATGGAGGGAGGAGGGAGGGAGGGAGGAAGGAAGGAATAAAAGAAGGAGGGAAGGAAGGAGGAGGAAGAAGAAGGAAGGAAGGAAGGAATAAAAGAAGGGAGGAAGGAAGGGATGGATGGAGGGAGGGAGGGGGAGGGAGGGAAGGAAGGAAGGAAAGAAAAAGGGAGGAAGGAAGGAGGAGTGAAGAAGGAAAGGAAGGAAAGAAGGAATAAAAGAAGGGGGGGAGGGGGAGGAAGGGAGGGAGGGAGGGAGGAGGGAGGGAGGGAGGGAGGGAGGGGAGGGAGGGAGGGAGGGAGGGGGGAGGGAGGAGGAGGGAGGAGGAGGGAGGAGGGGAGGAGGGGAGGAGGAGGGAGGGAGGGAGGGAGGAGGAGGGAGGAAGGAAGAAGGAAGGAAGGAAGGAAGGAAGGAAGGAAGGAAGGAAGAAGGAAGGAAGGAAAGGAAGAAAGAAGAAAGGAGGAAGGAAAAGGAAGGAAGAAAGAAGGAGGAAGGAATGAATGAAAGAAGGAAGGGAGGAAGCAAGGAAAGAAGGAAGGAAGGGAGGAAGGAAGGGAGGAAGGGAGGAAGGAAGGAAGGAGGGAAGAAAGAAGAAAAGAAATAAAGAAAGGAAAGACCAATTGACTGACTGACTGACTGACTGACTGACTGACTGACTGACTGACTGACTGACTGACTGACTGACTGACCAACCGACCAAACTGAAAGACAAGACTAGAAGTACAGAGGTGAAACTGCATTTTACATCCAACTTGAAAATAAAGAATTCTCAGAGTCAGAGAATGAAGGGAGGAAGGAAGGGATGGAGGGAAGGACGGAGAGGAGGGAGGAGGAGGGAGGGAGGGAGGGAGGGAGTAATGGCCGTCCGAATAGACGTTCTGAACTTTTGAAAATCTTTCAAAATCTTAGACCAACTAAACCCCGCAAACGGAAAAACGGCACCATTGAGGCTGGAGTGGGGGTGGGTGGGAAACGTGTCTACCTCCCTCATTTTCCCGCCCCGGCTGGTAGCGTAGCTGCGTAGACCCCCTCCGCGTCTGCCGATCAACCGACCTGCGTGACCGGAAGTCGTAAGAGCCGGCGGTAAGCCGATGAATCTGAAGCCAGATGCGCTGACGCTCTGTTCCGACGAACCGGAAGTAGCAGAACGACTGAACTCGGACCGGAAGTGACGCAGAGTGAAGCATCATGGGAGCGTAATGGCCGTCCGAATAGACGACTCCACTGCTCGTCGTGTTGCAGGCTTTAACATCTGGACGAACATCATTGCAGTTAATATCACGACACTGAACGCCAGATAGATCGACAACTAATCGTGTCCCATGGCGCTTATATGATATCAGACCGATGCGAAGCTTAGAAATCCTCAGATTTAGCCCCATATTCATTAAACTTAAAACTTAGCACGACTTAAAGTGGCTTAGAAGGCATTACTGCCTGTGTGAAAGCCACTAGGGGCATTAACGGGGCTTGAACCCGCTCCGTCAGCCTGACGCTCCAGCGCTTAACCCACTCTGCCATATTCCGCCCCTAAAATTTAGGTTGATGAACGTTACAGTCTGCGTCATTATATCAGTGGCGCATCTAGTAATCCGGAATAGGGGACACATCGAAAATTTCATGCAAAAACGTGATGACCAGTGGCGGTTCCAGGAATTCTTGGTGGGGATGAAAAAAATGTATAGGAAGTTGGTGGGGAATGCAAAGTGAAGAAAAAGAGAAAAAAGTCATTGTTAGTGTTTTGTGCCACTAAATGTCAATAAACCTAGCAAAAAAGGCCGACAAGCAAAAAAGAAGGTCATTCGCAGTATTTTTGACTAAATTTTTAAAAACTCGCTGGAAAATAGGTTGACAAGCAGAAAAAGGTTATCCGGAACCCCGGTGGGGGATGCATTCCCAGTCATCAACATGGTGGAGCCGCTACTGGTTATGACGAGCAAAAAACGTCGCCCTGCTCAACGGATACGCGAAAATCTCATGAGCAGTCCCAGTCCGAATAGGGGGGTAGCCCTCTCCCGTGGTTACGCCGATGATTTGTATGCATGATGTTGCTTTCAGTGATTTTCAAAGAGGAGAAGCCATCTGTCTTTTCTGCTTCTGTTGGTCCCAACATGATGTCCATTAGCCCATTAGAACGCTTCAATAGTTCGTTCGATAGAGAACCAGCTTGAGAACCCGGGTTCGATCCGGGAATGAAAATTGAGTATCTTGGGCACTCACGTGTCCATCGGTGAGAAGAGGACTTTAAATATTGTCCCCATGACGATCTAGGCTAACGATTAATGCAGTAAATCATAGCGCTAAGCAGGCCCGGCCTTACGTTCTGTGGGGCCCCGGGCGAGGGGTCCTGCGGGGCCCCAGACGCCCGGCGGGGTGTACTGTTGTACTGTACTGCCCACTCCCGCTTGGCTTGCGCGGGGCCCTTAGAGGAACGGGGCCCTGGGCACAGGCCCGGTTTGTCCAGGCTTAAGGCCGGCCCTGGCTCCTGGCGCTAAGGGGAGTCCAAAATTCTAAGGGAATTGCGCCGTAAAATTATTATGCTAGTACCCGTTCAAATACAGATAATAATGCTATCAGAGGCCTCGCGTTATGGAAGCCCAGGGTGTCCAGCAATGTTCCCTCTAAGCTGTGTGCGCGCGCGCGCACAGAGGTCGCAAGGCAAGGGCGAAAAGAGAAAAATGGTGCGCACATATTTTTGAGAAAAATTTCCATTGCTATCATATCATGCACGTACTTACTGTTAAAAATTCACGCTTTGTCGTGAACTTGTAACCAGAGCCGGCGCGTGACTTTCGGGGGCCCCTGCAATTTTTACGAAAAAATGTCATCCTCATATATTTTTGCCTCTTCAAAATGGCTTGACGAGCAAAAAACAAAACAAATACTACTTAAGAATAAGAAAAATGAAAACTCTTAAATATCCGAGGCCGGCGGGACCCCTGCGGCCGGCGGGGCCCCCTGCGGCCGCAGGCTTTGCAGGCCCCACGCGCCGGATCTGTTTGTAACGGCTCCATACAATTAGGCCTACTAACTTCTGGTCTAGACTATGGGCAAAAGGTCTTTTATTTAATGATTTGTGCAAAGCACGCAGTCCCAAATGTCTATATAGAAGTAAAAGAACAGAAAGCCAGCGATATATTATACAATAGAGATTTGAAATTATTGACATAAACTTAGAAGAAAAAGTGGGAGGAGACGAACCTCTGTACCTTCCCCATTTCATACGGTAGCCTCTCCAAATGGGGGACTTGCGCCTATAGAGGCCTAATAGAAGTTTACATCTAAGTTTGAAATAAAAACGGACAGTTACTTCGTTTAAGAGTTCATGGTTGCCCTTGATTGTGAACAGTTTCAAGATCTAGTAAATCGAATGGATCGATATAGGAGGAACATATGTCTGACATTCAGCTCAAACTGTGAACTGCAATTTAGCTTAATGAATATGTTGAAGAACAAGAGAAGGAATCAATTAGAACAGGGTTTCCCAAACATTTGGGAACTGCGCCCAACAACTTCAGCGGTTTTGTAAAGTGTCGCGAGTCGCGACTCTAATAAGAATGTGCAATATAAAAAGCGCTTTACGCCATCTGGCGAACGTCGGTCGAAAGAAATCTTCTGAGTTTTGAATAAATGGCAAAACAAAAGCTCTGATTCAATTCTAATGAAAAATATGACAAATATATTAGGCAGAATTATTCATAATTTTGCCAAATAAGACAATTGAGAGAAATAAATATTGAAATTTCTTGAAAATTTTCTTCCTTAAACTTTTGCCACAAACACACCTTTATTACGTGTCTTGAAAATCCTATGAGTAGGGCAAAATCGCTTAACCGCCAGGTGCTATTTCCGATATTGCAAATTCCCTTTTGTTAGTGGAATTTCAGAGCAAAATGATCGGGTGCGATTTCCTGGAGTTATTGCGATATAAAATTAATTTTAAAAGTGCTACAGACCAAGGTTTCCCAAATTGTCGGTCAGTGGCTTTGTGACATGCCGCTACCCAGAGAACTTATTGTCAACTAAATTAGATAAATCATCTAATCATTCATATATATAATGTGTATGGAGGATTGCTGGTATATAATTTTCTTAAAACCTAAGCCTACTTGCAACTCTCAAGGCTTATAACATTTTGACATTGGTTAGAAAATGACACTTTTGATGGTAATTTCGCGCTACTCCGCGACCCATCAGACTGAGCCCTGCGACCCACTTTTGGGTCGCGACCCACAGTTTGGGAAGCACTGAATTATTGGAATACCATCTAGGCATGATGATGCGCATTAAGAGTCGTCTTCCTGGAGGAAGAGTAACTGACCAGGATTGAATGGACACATAGTAAGGATCGAAGAGGAAACTCTAAAGGCGTGAAAATCAAAACCCCTTTGCAAATTTGTTATGCGTGATTTGTGATGCTTGAATTTTTAACATAAACTAATGAGCGTCTTACATGGTTAGATCTCGTGTGTAATCGTAGTCGCAAACTACTATTATGGTTCTATATACAGTATAGACTCGAGCCCTAACTGTTTGAGAGGCTACCATAAGAAATGGGTAAGTATAGGGTTTGGGACTCAACTTTTTCATCCAAGTTTACGCCAATGCATGTGTTTATATTCGAGACTGGTGTGAACATTGCAAAAACCAGATCCCTGACCGATAACAGTGTTCTGAGACCTATTTAGTTGTAACTTGTTAGCAAATAAGTAATGCTCATTTCGGACAAATTCTCGGCGTGCACATGTAGAAGTTGACTTTCCATGTGCAATTTTGCACACAAGAAATTTCATGCGCACGAGGACTACAAAAAAATTAGAGGGAACATTGGTGTCCAGGCATCCCGAAAAATCTTCGTGTGTCTAAATTTTTTTCATAGCATTACGTGATAAGGAAAATAATTATCGTTTATAATTGCTTTAACATGTTGACCGCCGGCGACGTATTAACTCGTCGCCCTCTTGTCACTCTGGGCGGCGAGCGACGAATATATACGTCACTGCGTTTATACGATCTAAATGGTAAGCTGGCTCCATACTAAGAGCTTTGCCGGCAGTCAACGTGTTAAAATGTTATAACTTAATTACATAAAGATACAGACTTACTTTTTTTAAGTGTTAAAAGACACTTTGAGAACAAACCTGGCATACATCAGCACAATTTACAGTATCATAATCAGGGCGTTCGGAATGGACACTGGACACCTCCCAAAATTGGAACGCCACTATTATTTTCTTTCCATGGGCGTCCACAAGAATTTTTCCAGGAGGGGAAAACCACAATGATCACGGTTTCGCCACATAAATTTTTCCAAGAGGGGCAAAACACATTTTAACACAATGGTCACGGTTAATGTTTTAGCAAGGTTTTCAAATTTCAATGTGAAATGTTGGTAATTGCATTTTCCAGGGTGGGCAAGTGTCCCCCTTGCCCTAATGTGCGGGCGCCATGTTTCTTCCGGCATTTTCAATGGACCATACTCAATCCTCAATCGTTCGCAATTTCGTAAAGCGTTGAATATCTCTTGCAGACTCGTTTAGACAGACATACAAATTTCTTTTGCATACACGATTTGGGGTTGTCGGACATAAACACAAATTGTTGGATCAATTTCAGGCGGGATGGACAGGCTCTTAAGCCCCCCTGGTGATAGTCACCACCTCACCACCTCCCCGCTGTGGCCTATATCTCTTGTTTGCATGACCAAGTTTACAGGCACAAATTACTCTCAGCCTGACTCTGAAGTCAGATTTTACGATTGCTAGGAACCGACTTGAAAATTGTCTTGTCAAAATTCAATAAATATCAAAACTACAGGGCGAAAAAAACAATAAAATTCGGTTTACTGTTTATATTGTGAAAGGTCAAACCACAGTGGCGCCATCTGCTCGCCAAAAATAAAAATAGGTCATCCGTACCACCTTTTGTTTCAGTTAACTTTAACTGTCAAATATCAGCAAATCAGTTAACTGGTTTTCTGCTGTCAATAACTGTAACTTATATAAATGTGAAATAGCTGAAATAACTGTAATTATTAAGTTTTTTTTCATTAAATTTTCAATGATGTCTTAATATCATATTGTAAATACATGACGTGGCAATATTTTTATGTCATGCTTTGATGAACGTTTTGATGGACATGCAAAAAATATTTACATATGACGATTTTTAATCAATTAGATAGGTCATTGTGTATTAAGAAAAAACGTCAGTTTTTTAATGTGTTCAATGGCGATTAACTGTTTTAAAAATAAACTGGCAGACCTTTGAAAAATGACAAAAAACTTTTAACTTAAAAATAAGTCCTGTGGGGTAACTGGATGAAAAATAATCATTCAACACAGACCTTTGCAGAAATTTAAAAAAGAAGTCCGGTGTGGAGGTGGATGCATTCCCACTCATTACTCCCCCCCATGTGGAACTGCCACTGCTTCCTTTCTGTTTATTAAGTCTTGAAAAACTGTGATATTGTCTCCAGTCCGACAATCACTGCCTTGCTGTTTCTCAGTCGTACGTGTCACTATCGACTTTCTTCCGCAGTCGGTCAAGACTCGTTCTATTTATCGGAAAATTTGTCAGAAGTCATCGCGAATCCCAAGTCCTTCTCCCTTCGTTGGAAAACACTCATTCTTCACAATTTTGCCCATCTTATAAAATTTTTAAAATAAAAGTTACCAAAAAACTGGATATAAAACAAAGACATCGATGTAACGCTATCAAAGTGGATGATACCAATTAAGTAAGTAAGAAAATTTATTCAGACACTGTATTAGAAACGTAATTTTGTCGTTTTGGCAACCACATATGGTAGCTCATCTCTTTATAAACGCGTCCTACAGCAGGTAGTGTTTTCGCTAGGTGGCGCCACTGCACGCTAAAATTTCAAAGAGAAACTTAAATGACTTCATTCAAGATATGGTAGGCCGGCTGCAGAAGTACACAAAGCCCATGGATTTTTACCCATGGGTTGTAGGGTTACCAGACGTTCTTAAATGATAAGGACAGTCCTTAAATTCCGTTGCCCCGTCCTTAAGGTCGTTTGTCCTTAATAAGGACACAAAATGTCCTTAAATTTCATGCGTTTGTCCTTAATAAGACACAAAATGTCCTTAAATTTCATTAAAAATAGTGACTACCGATTTCGGACATTACTCTAGATTAAAATGACTTTTTTATTGATTGATATTGATTGCTAAAACTGGTCATCATTAGTTCTTTATGCCTTTTTTGTGTCCTTTACGTCCTAAAATGACCGACAAGCAAAAAAAGCTAGTCATCACTAGTTTTTTGTGCTTTTTAACGCCCTGAAAAGTCTGACAAGCCAACGTGTTTTGTGTGTCCTTAAATTCTTTCCAACTGATATCTGGTAACCCTAATGGGTTGTCAAAACTTTTACAATGAAACAGGGTGGTACCGTGGTACCGTTTTTATTGGGCCACCCTGTAAGTTGATTTAATAAGAAGCTTCTGCTTTTAGTTTCTTTAGAGCAGCATTATTAATCAGATTCAAACTAATTACTGTTAGGCTATTTTATTTATTTATCTTATATTATATTATTGCTGGAACATTTGGAAAGTGCCTTTGAAATTGTCGATTTAACATTTGGAACTATGGCAACAATAATAATAAATAAAATATTATTATTTAACAATGATAATAATAATAATAGAAACAACAAACAATAATAATATTATTAATAATATTATTATTATTATTACCATAGTCATCATCATTATTATCATCACTATTAATATAATAATATATTATTATTATTCCTATTATTATTATTATTATTATTATTATTATTATTATTATTATTATCATCATCATCATATTCATCATCAGTAATTATCATTATTACTATTACTCAAAAGCAGATGGAGAGAGAGATAGGAGAAAAAATCGGAACAAATAACAACAACTAGAGATGGAAAAGATAATTTCACAGATTTCTTCAGCGATTTGATTTACCGAGAGTCACGAAAAAATATAACAAATGTTCGACTTGCGGCGAACAGTTCCCTGATTTGTGGTCGATTCCCCGATGGAGGTTAATTAATTTACGCTTCATCTATCCGGTGACCACTGGAGGCTAAAACCCCAGAGTGAAGGCTGTTCTGTTTTGAAAAATAGACCACCGAAGTAAACAGGTCAGTAAATTATCGTACAGTGACAAAATCATTTCGCAGCAGCGACTCAAAGAATTCGCAATTTCCCTTTTGAATTCGATCCGAGGGAATCTGCATAGGGCAGGGAGGCGGTCACGTGACAAGAACCGAAGGCCTGCAAGGGTCTGACTGTCCGATGTTTGAGATGAACGTTGCCCCCGAAGTTTAATGAAACCAGGGTTATGTCTAGATCTCTAGGATTATCATTTGGGAGGGGTGTCGGTAAATTCTGGGGGTCCCCTGCCAAAAAGTCTGACAAGCAAAAGAGGTCACCCATAGCTAAGATTGGGCGGGGGTGTCGGTCTCAAATTAGGGGGGTGTAAAAATATCCCAGAATGGAGCTCAGACGGCACTCTTAATCTGAATCAATGAAACGAATATGCAATGAGAATAACGAATTTAGCCCGAAAACAATAAGATAATAATAATAATAATTATTATTAATATTATATATAATAATAATATATATAATTATTAATAATATATAATTTATATATAATTATTAATAATATACTAGTTAATAATCATTATTATTAAGACAACAACAACAACAACAACAACAACAATAATAATAATAATAATAATAATAATAATAATAATAATAATAATAATAATAATAATAATATAATGAAGAGAGGAGCTATAAAATTAGAAGAGACTTTCTCTCAGGTCATGCAAGGTAGTCCTCGAAATATTAATGCGCCACATTATGATTTCCAATGCTGAAAAAATGTACTTTTTAAAACGAAAATGGAAACTGAACTTCTACTAAATGCTGCAATTTCGAGAGAACAACGGGGAGGGGGGAATGTGAAATAATTATTGATTTTCATTCATCTTCTTAGATTCGTCTTATTACTGCAGTTGCTTTAAGAATATTTATATGTATTTTATAGTGATTTTGCAAATTCATACAAATAATATTTCGATACACAAACACCATTGAATTAATAAATACAACTACTTCACCGGGTGGTGACGCTTTAATTTAACCCCTTAACTGGGGACCACGGATATATCCGTTCATTTTACATTGAATTACAGTTAAATACTCAGTTAAGGGTTAAAGCAAAACTGAAATCTAATGCGCAAGTTTCACGACTATATATCCGAAAGCACATTAGAATGAAAAGTAACAGACTCCAATATAAATCATTCTACACATACAAAGAAGGCAAAAGAGGAAGACCCAGGAAAAAGTGGATAGATAACATCAAAGAAGACTTCGAAAGATATCAAATGACAATAATAGATGGAATGAGATTAACAACGGAAAAAGATAAGTGGAAAACTTTTGTGTCTAGCTATTGCTAATGAGTTGGCAGAAAGCAACTATGATGGTGATGATGATGATGATGATGATGATGATGATGATGATGATGATGATGATTAGATAAATCAATCAATCAATCTGTTTATTAGTATCAAAGTCAGAACCAAAGATCGTCAATATCACAAGTCATAGGAAAAAGAGTCGTAAAGACAAATGCTAAAATATGTAATATTTCGATATTTGATAAGTTACCTGTCGATATTTCATATATTAAAATTGACGCTAAAAGATTAGGCTGCTAAAGGAAGAAGCAGGAGAAGAGAAGAAATATTCATTGTCCAAAATCGAGAGATCGATAAATCGATTCTGTTTTCATTTTACCTTGATCCTTGAGTGACGTCGTGCCTCGGTTGCCATGGCAACAGCAACGAATCGAAAGGAAGAAGACGAAGGGGGCGAAGACCCCGGCGAGGGGGGCGATGTCCGGTTTGTCGCAGGGAATGACGGGAAGCCTCATCACAGGGCCGTCGCTAAGATGCGGACGTCGCTTGGGGAGCACTTGAGAGAGAGAGAGAGAGGAATAGAAATGGAGGAGTGTGGGGAGCAGGAGGAGGAGGAGGAGAAGGAGAAGGAGGGCATCCTGCGGTCTCCTGTCCCGAAAGGCACTGCGGCGGCGGCGGCGGCGGCGGCGTTGCCATGGCAACAGATAGAGCAGACGATGCTCTTGGGCGTCGAAATCTCGCTCTGACGCGAGAAAACGTTTATGTGGCGCCTTATATTCGTAGCATATACATACACAGCTGATTCGTGATCATCTCAAGCCATGGATATTTTACACCCTCTAACGCGCCCCGCAACACCCCTCCCCCAATCTGAGACCGAACACCTCCTCCCCCACCCCTCCCCCAACCCCCAATTTAAGAACCGGATGACCTTTTTCTGCTTGTCGGACTTTTTCGTCAGGGCATCCCCAGAATATACCAACACCCCCAAATTGATCATCCTAGAAATAACCCTGTCTCAAGCCTAGACTAGCCTAGACCTAGTTTTCTCTATGTGGCTGCTTTTTCGACAGAGGGATTTCCTTCGAAAGTGCAGAATTTCAAAGATGTCGCTTTGTCTTCACAGCGTTGTTCACTTTTGTTACCCTGCAAAACTATTGTCGACTAAAATTTGATAAAAGTTTCATAAAACACTAATCATTTTAATACAAGACGTGTATGGAGGATTGCAGAAAATTCTTAAAACCTAAGCCTACTTGAAACTCTCAAGGCTTGTGACATTGTGGTATTGGTTTTAGAAAATGACAGTTTTGAATCTAATTTCGCGCTACCCTGCGACCCACTAGACCAGGGAGTAGACTTAGTCCTGCGACCAACTTTTGGGTCGCGACCGACAGTTTGGGAAACACTGTATTAGAGGAATACCATGTAGACATGATGATGCGCATTAAGAACCATCTTCTTGGATGAAGCGTAACTGACCAGCATCGAATGGACACATAGTAACTGCAAGGATCGAAGAGAAACTTTGAAAGGCATGAAATCATAACCCCTTTGCAAATTTGTAATGCTTATTTCTTATATGCTTGAATTTTTAAACAAATGAATGTCTTATAGCCTGTTGCTAAACCGCATGTGTAATCATAGTCGTAAACTTCTATTAGGCCTCTAGACTCGAGCCGCAACTTTTGAGAGGCTAGTGTGGCGAAACCAGGCTATGACTTTACCAGATGACCTCACCTGGCTTCGTGCACAGTGTTTATCAATTATCTGTCTATTATTAGCTCTCTAGGCTCGTGGCGCTCGACCTAGGCTTTTTGGCTCTAGGGTTTATCAGTTCTCAGTTCTCAGTCCTTTCTTCCCTCGTTCCTGCTCTCAGATACCTCGTATCTCCTTTTACTGATACTTTCCTTCCTTCGCTAGCCTATTGCTAGCCTACAGCTCTTGCTAATGACCTCTACGCTTCCACGGTTGGTACCGTCTCCTAATTGCTTCGACTGATACAACTGGTACCTCTCCTTTCGTCAGCCGGTACCGCTGGTACCTCTACCTTCTCAGCCGGTACCGCTGATCTGACTATCCTCTACCGTGTACCGCTAACGCCTCTTCCCCTTCTCTCGCAGTTACCACCGCCGGTACCGCCTCTCCTTTATCTCAGGGGCGGTATCTTAGGAGGTACCGCTTGGTACCTCCTAACCTCAATGGCAGGTACCACCTGGCACCTTCTACTCTCACAGCGGTTACTACCTGTCGCCGCTCCTGCCTTCCGTCGTCTTCGGTACCGCTTGGTACCGGAATCCTGCCTTCCGCCTTCGTCGGTACCGCTTGGTACCGGGATCCTGTATCTAACGTCGTCGGTACTGCTTGGTACCGGAAGCCTGCCTTTCGCCTTCGTCGGTACCGCCTGGTACCGGGATCCTTCCAGGGACTTCTACCTACGCGCCGTCACCATCGGCCTTCGGTACCACCTGGTACCGGGATCTCAAAGGAAATCTTACCTTCTATCCCTTTCCAACACACGCCGCCTCGGCAATCGGTCACGATCTGAGAAAGGGTCGCTATTTATACTGTTTCGGACTGGCTGGATGGACTCTCAGTCATCTACTACCACCTCTCACATAAGGCTGAGCCTCATCCATCGTACACTGCTTTGATGCCTTACTACACGCTCGGGCCACCCACTAGCCTCACATCATACTATCGGACTCTAGGCTACCTTATCATTAATATTCATGCGCTCTCGCTACCTATCTATTGTATGGCTACTTATTAATTATTAATGCCCTTTTATGGTCCTAGTTTTAATTGTACTTAATTATTATAGGATTTCTCCACACTATCATAGGAAAGGGGAAGGTATAGGCCATAAGGTTGGGTCCCCACTTTTCATCCAAGTTCGCGCCAATGCATGTGTTTATATTCTAAACTGATGGGGAAAATTGTAAAAGCGGATCGTTGACCGATAGCAGCATCACTGCAAGGTCTTTGCATTCTTACAGGACAATTAAACTGAGGACAATGCTGACGCAAATTTCTTATCAGAATGAGACAGACTTTGTAAGAAATTTTGGTAGTTTCTTTACAATTTTAACATTGGCCTGCATAGCAGTGGCGTAGCGAGGGTATCCGGCGCCCGGGGACTAAGTGCACCGTTGGCGTCCCCAACACTGCTGACGAGCAAAAAGGGTCGCCGCACGTTTCTTCTTATTTACTATGCATTTCACTCACCCGAATACCCGATTTTGGCGCCCCCTCACCTCGGCGCCCGGGAGCATATGCCCTGCTGCTCCCTCGCTATGCCTCTGCTGCATAGAGTCTACAGTAGTTACGACGAGATCGGTTTGATTTCTGTACTAATTCGAGTTCATTCGATGTCTTGAACCATTTACACTTGGCAGTTTGGTTGAATTTGAAGCGAGGCATTAGAGCAGATGGAGTTTTAAATGTAGACTTGAATTTGGCGTTTCCATTTGCAAGACATCGATTCAATGCATTAATCTGTGCCAATGCTGTAGGCCAACTGTAGGTCTAGTATGGTCGCCGGAGATCTACGAAGCAGACAGGACCTAAGTAAAAATCATTTTATGGATTAACTTGTAATGCGACATCTAGCCGACATGTTTGCTCTAAAAATGTGGCATTGATTCTTTGGCATTTGCAATGCAAAACCTTCAAACAACTTTTGTCCAATCATTAGGCCACCGAGGACACAAATGCATTAGCGACAGTTTGTATGGAGGCTGCTTGACAACATCCAGAGTTAGGAAAGGTCGTTGAGTATACTGTCAAGCTTTTTGGTCGATACGACTGCCGTCCATTGCTGCACTTCGTTGTTTGAGTAGCATAAATTTATAAATCTAATTCAATTCTTGCTGTGTTGGTGACATTGATTTATAAACCACATCATAACTGAAGCTAGCAGAAGGATTTCTGTTAGACGAGACGCAATTTATAAGTTCACATCGATGTTGATTATCAAAATACCTATCCATGAACACGTAGTATTTGTCTGATATAAGATATTTATTCACTAATCAACCTTTTTGACAACATTAAATTCAAATTAGAAGACAAGCAGAACATGCATATGTAGTCAAAAAATAGTTCGGTATAGACAATACAGAATAGATTGCGATGTTGCCTGAAGATATTCGTCACGAGCTAAAGAAGTTTGCCGAAACGACAGGGATAAAGGGCGTACGTCGAATAGTCAAAGCAACAACCAAGGTAACGAGATTTTTCTGGCTTGCGGCTATCACGTTTTGCTTCTTCTTCATGTTGTATCAGCTCTACAACATTGTTGGAAATTATGTATCACATTCGGTCACGCGCGTCACTAAAGTGAATCACAGCGCTCCGTTATTTCCGGACGTCACCATCTGCAATCTCTTTCCGAGCTCTGACATGACCACCAACACCTACACTGATTACCTGGAGAGACTCGAGATCGTACGAAACCTTGCGAAAAAAAACAAACTCGACGTACGCGACGATCTATGGGGGTTCCTTAAATCAATCGAATATTACAACACCAACAGTCATATACTGGACACGCTGTCTAGGCCTACCACGGGAGACGATTTTCTGGTCGAATGCCATCAGTACGGTTGGGATCTGTATGTGCTAACGCCCTGTTCGGCACAGCCTGTACTTATGCCCCAGCTGCAGAAATGTCACCGGCTTCAACTGGACTGGAGCAACGGTGCAGTTGCAGCGGTCAGCGTGATACTGTACGTTAACAACTTCTTCCCACTACCAATCGACAACTACAACTCCTGGATCCGCATGTCCACGGGAACTGGAGTCCGTGTAATGATCCATCCGAGATTTACATATCCGAATTCAAAGACATCGATACGTGCATCACCTGGAAGTGAACTGTTCGTTCAACTTCAACAGACGAACGTAACTCGACTGCCTTCTCCGTACGGCAACTGCGTAACACGCGATCCAATCCATCTTTCGGATAGCCATTCATTTCTGTACACTGCCAGTGTTTGCAACAGCCTCTGTAGGCAGAAGCAGACGATCGAGGAGTGCGGATGCATGGACAGCAGCGAAATATTTTCCGAAGCCAATCTCGTTGACGTCAACGGCACATTTTGCTGCAACATCAGTGAAATAAAGGTCGGCGATAGAGACTCGCTTGAACGGCACATCGGGAGACTATTGTGTTATACCAAGTTTTATCCGAGTGACAGTAAATGCGACTGTCCAATAAGTTGTTTGGACACTGAGTATAGTGTTACTGCATCATCGTCGCAATGGCCAAATCCACTGTACCAGCTCTCATTTTACAAGCAGCTCATACAAAGGAAGAGTCAGTATGGGACGAAGTTCTCTGCCTACGAGGACATTCTGAACAACGCTGAAAATCAGTCAAACGAAGAACTGATTGGGAAGATAAAGAGTCTTCGTCTGATCAAAGACAATTTCGTCCGTGTTACGATAATATTCTCTACGGAAACTTTCAAGGTGTTGACTGACACAGGATCCACCACATGGGACACCTTAGTTGCCAATTTGGGAGGAACTTTCAATCTGTGGTTGGGAATATGTGTTCCGACGGTTGCTGAAATAATCGAGCTCTTCTACTCGATTCTGATTGCTATATTTCGGGAAAAGAAAGTCGAGAGCAAAGTAGTAAACGTCGCACCGTCCAAAGACATAAAAACAACATTTTAACTGTAGTGTTAAATCGAGTAGAATTAATTCTTATCTTTAATAGCTGCATCAAGTGATCCGTGGAACGGCATTAAACCGTACAGCTTTCAGCGATTAGGCCTATAGCCAAGCAAAAAGCCAATATGCATGGATCTAACATGGGTCTAAAATAAACATGGTTATGTCAAATTGTTTGAGTCTTTTACGACGCTTATAGTATAGCAGTGTGTAATAATAATCAAATAAAATTTTGCAGTAATTTGAACACCATCATATGGCTGATTATTCTATTTTGGACTAAGACACCATTCATTCACGCCTATAACTTGTTGTCCATTAGATGTTGCCTCAAACCATTAAGACCCGTGGATACACAAGGTGGTATATGAGTCAGACCAGTAGGTGTGGGGGAGAGATTGGTTTACACTTAGTTCCCCCTTGCTGTGTAAAAAGTGGACAAGTACAGTAAGTAACGAATTTCCCACTACCTCCAACAAACATCGCAATTGCTCAATATTACAAGCATTTCTATTCCATCCCACAGATAGATTGACCAGATCGATATCTCTGTTTACTGTATGCTAAAAATAGTCAAATATATACATGTGCTTGTTTTCGGCTGTTTAATATTGTGGCATCTAGTGTATGCCTATATTCAAAACTAGAGGTGCATCGACCGATGTGCCACCTGCCGATTATCGGCCTCAAACAATCGGTCGAGTACCGATTACCGAATAGTGGTTTTTAAAAGTTCTTTTCTTCATTGTGAGTTCAACGTATTGTCAAATGTTATAGCTCCTATAGTGGCATTGCGCTAGATCTATAGGGCCTACTGCTAAGTGAGTGAAGTATTTTAATGATTTCCCACAATCAAATACATTTGGCTGAAGTGACTTTGTCACAGGCAACAGAGCACAGTTCTAGGTGCTGGGTTAGCCGTATTGCAGTGAAAAGGAACATATTGCGTCAGCCAGGGCGCACGCGATTTGTAAGGGGAAGGGGGATTCCCCCTCCCCCACTGCCCAATTGCATCCCCCCTACTGCTACATCCTCCACCACTACATCCCCCACTACTACACTTCCCCAACAACTACATCCCCCCAAGCTCGACATATTCCCCTCACTGCTCCAGGTCACAAATCGCACCCTGGCGTCAGCTACCCTCTACTGGTCACAATCTTTGCTATTTGCATGACAGACTGACTCAGTTCCACCCAGGGAGACACCACAGCAGTAATCCCATTCATGAGCCTCGGCCGATTGAGTAATGCCGGGACCTTCTTGATGAGTGACAACAGATGCAGTGGCGTAGCGAGGGGGCAGTGGGGGCGAACCGCCCCGGGCGGCACTTGCTCTAGAGGCGGCATTTTCGAGATTTTTGAATTTTTGAATTATTTAGGGAAGTTGATAACGTATAAGTAAGTTTTTTGCTTGTCAGGAAATATTTAGTGAAGTTGATAACGGTATTTTGCTTGTCGGGAAATTGAAGGAAGTTGAGTTGATAGCGTTTTTTAATTTTGCTTGTCAGGAATTTTAATTTTTCGGAGTTCGGAGAGCGGCACTTTTTTTCTCGCCCCGGGCGGCACTTTGCCTCGCTACGCCACTGAGCAGATGACCTTCCCTGAGGTCAGCGACAGTCTCAGTCATAGGAATATATGTGTGTGTCTTCCTTACAGTTACTGGCAGAATACAGCATCTGACACTAGAAGGCTACTAATTGTCGCCAATCTCTCTCGGCTATAGCATTGACAAAAAAGGGGATCTGATGGACTGCAAAAATTACAGAGGGATAACTCTAGCTCTGTTATCAACTGCTCCTAAAATACTGAACAGTCATACTGGATAGAATTAAAGACGCGATGGATGCGCAGCTGAGAGATAATCAGGCGGGGTTCAGAAGTAACAGATCCTGTCTAGATCAAATTTTAACTTTGAGAAACATAGTGGAACAATCTATCGAGTGGAATACGTCACTTTACATTAACTTAATTGATTTTGAAAAAAGCTTTCGACAGTGTGGATAGAAGTACAATATGGGACCTAATGAGACACTATGGAATTCCAGAAAAGATAACCAAAATTGTGGAATCTAGCTACCAAGGGCTGTCCGCCAAAGTGTTTTCAAACAGAGAACATCTAAAAGTTTTAGAGTCAAGACAGGCGTAAGGCAGGGATGCCTGCTATCACCGCTACTGTTCCTGCTCGTAATCGACTGGGTAATGAAAAAGGTAGGACGGGAGGGCGAAAACGGTATAAAGTGGGTAAAAGGGCAAACGCTGGATGATCTGGATTTCGCAGACGACCTAGCACTACTATCACAAAATGTTCAGCAAATGAAGAGTAAAACAACAAAACTCGAAGAAACAGCTAAACAAATTGGACTAAACATAAACAAAAGCAAACCAAAGGTGATGAAGATAAACGGCAAATGGAAACAGAAAATCAAAGTGGAATCCGGGGAACTTGAAGAAGTGGAAGAATTCTCGTACTTGGGGAGTGTGTTATCAACATCAGGAGGAACGGATGAAAATATTAAGACTAGAATAGATCAAGCTAAAGCAGCTTTCATGATGCTACAGGAGCTATGGAAATCCAAGCATATCAGCCTGAATACCAAAGCGAGAATTTTCAACACCAACGTTAAAGCGGTCCTACTGTATGGGGCAGAAAGCTGGAAGTACTCGAGTATCAACAATGCAAAGATACAGAGCTTTGTAAACAGGTGCCTGCGAAGGTGGTAGGCATATGGTGGCCAAATAAGATAAGTAATGAAGAACTATGGAAAATCACTAAACAAGACCCAATCGAGAAGCAAATACAAAAGAGAAAATGGAGTTGGCTAGGACATACCTTAAGCAAACCTATATCCAATCATCCTATATAAGGCAAGTGTTGACGTGGAAACCCCAGCGAGATTCAAATGCCGGTAGTTAGTAATCTCAGAAGAGAACCGTTCGTAGACAATGGCAATGAAACTACTGTAAGTCAGAACATCACAGCAGTTACACCTCAGACTTGCATGATGTATCTAACTGTGCAGTATAGCAGGGTTTCCCAAACATTTTGGAATCGCGGCCCACTTCAGCGTTTTGTAACGTACCGCGACCCTGCATAGCATGTAATATAAAAAATTCATTAAGCCATTTGGCTAGCGTTAGTTGAAAAAATCTTCTGAATTTTGAATACATGGCAAAATTAAAGTAAAGTAAAGTAAAGTAAAATCTCGTGGATTTCTATAGCGCCTGGGTAACAGCACAACAGTAGCTGCTTATTCTCAGGCGCTCAGCCTCTCTTAAAATAGCTATAGGGAAAGTATGTTATCAGCCAGGCAATAGTCAACATCCAAAGGGCAGTGAGGCTAGGTTGTTACAGCTATGGAGGATATGATTTTAGAAAAGGAATGATTTAAGTTTAGACCTGAATACTTGCGGAGATAATGCGGGAATTACAGGAATGAGGAATCAGATTTAATTGTTTGAAAGTGTCCAAGTCTGCGGAGGGAAGCTGGGATCGAGTTCCAAAGTTCAGGTGAGGCGTATGAGAAGGCACGGTTGCAAATTTTCAAGGATGGCTGATTCAGTGGGCGTGACAGACTGAGGTAAGATGATGAACGTGTGGGTCGAGGAGGCTGAGGGGTTAATAGTGATCTAAGGTAGACAGGTTTTGATGACTGAAGTGAGCTATATGTAAGTGTTATTATCTTATATTGGATACGTTCAGTTATTTTAAGCCAATGTAATGATTTTAGTATGGGTGAAATATGGGAAAATTTAGGTGACTTAGTAACAGCACGAGCAAGTGCATTTTGTATTGATTGCAATTTGTTGATAGAGGCTTTGGGAAGGTTATAGTAGAGGGAGTTACAATAATCTAATTTGGAGTGGACTATTGAGGTGGCAATTGTGGAGGCAGTTTTAGTATCTAGGCAAGGACGTAGGCGGCGAAGGTCACGAATATGAACATAGCAGGCTTTTGATAGTTGGGAGATTTGTGATTCGAAGTTTAGAAAAGAATCAAATTTGAATCCTAGATTTCTAGCAGTTGGAACAGGGATTATTGTGGTGTCAGAAGCCAAAACTAGTTTAGGATTGTCAATTTTTTTGAGTTGTTGGGGTAGTCCAATTAAAAGAAACTCTGTCTTAGAAGGGTTAAGAGCGAGGAGATTAGATGACATCCAAGCAGAGATTGATGAGAATGCAGATTCAAGCTCAATAATAGAAGCATTGAATGAAAGAGGTGAGAAGGAAAGGAATAGCTGAGTGTCGTCGGCATAGAGTTGGTGATTTAAATTAAGGGAATTAATTAAAGATGAGAGCGGTGTTGTGTAAAGGCTGAACAGTACAGGCCCAAGAACAGATCCTTGAGGCACTCCAAAATCTACAGTGTGAGATAGAGAAATTTGGCTAAGACAGGACACTTGAAAAGACCGGGATTTAAGATAAAATGAAAACCAGTTGTGAGCTATGTCAGATATTCCAAACCAGAGAGAGAGTCGTTCGAGCAGAATTGTGTCATCTATGGTATCAAATGCAGCAGAGAGGTCAATGAGACAAAGGCCAGTAACTTGCGGAGACCAATTGCGGTTAAGAAAGATCAAACAAAAGATCTGATTCAATTCGAATGAAAATATGGCATATTTATTATACAGAATTATTCATATTTTTGCCAAATAAGACAAAATCAAAGAAATAAATATTAAAATTTCTTGAAAATTACCTTCTTCAAATTATGCCTGAAACATACCTTTATTACGCGTCCTAAAAATCCTATGAGTATGACAAAATCGCTTAACCGCTAGGTGCCAAAACGCCGCTACTCCCAGTAGAGATTGCGTTGTTAGTGGAGTTTCAGAGCAAAATGGTCGGAATACGCTTTCCTTGCGTTATTGCGAAACAAGATTAATTTTTAAAAGTACTGTTGGCCAGGATTTCCGAAACTTTTTGGAACTGTGCGACTCACTTTAGCGGCTATGTAGCATGCCGCGACCCTGCAAACTTATTGTCAACTAAATTAGATAAAACACTAATCATTTTAATATAGGTCTAAGCCGTATATGGAATGTTGCAGGCATATAAATTTCGTTAAACCTAAGCCTACTTGCAACTTTCAAGGTTTGTGACATTGTGGTATTGGTTAGAAAATGGCACTTTTGAATCTAATTTCAAGCTACCCCGCGACCCACTAGACTGCTCCCTGCGACCCACTTTTGGGTCGCGACCCACAGTTTAGGAAACACTGCAGTAGGCTATAGCACATCATTTCGACTCTTTGTTGCAACTTTGTTGCTAGTTGCTGATTCAATTAATAGCTGTATTACAGATTCTGAGATATCATGGTAGGCCTAATTACCAGACCCGACGGAACGAATTTTTAGCAAGGGGCTGCATTCACAGACCATTTGGTAAAATGGTATGTTGTTAGCTATTTCTCCTTATGTATCTGACACAGAGGGTGACATGCATCCATGGCTTTTCCTTCCAGAAGGTGCACTGCGCCCCTTAAGTTTTTCCAGGGGTGCAGCTGCACCCTACACTAATGACAAATATTTTTAATGAGGAAAACACTCTCGTTGGCATGTAAATACAAATTCTTTAGGCCCTAATTCACTAATGCTTAATTATTCTTTTAAAGGCCAGTAAAACGTCACTCTTTAATTCAATCGCACTTTGTAATGCTGATGGCGCTAATGGCAAATCATATTTGTCAACCTGTACTAGCGCAATTATGTGCTACCTACAGGAAGCGCTCATTTACAAATCGATTTCAGAATGATAAACCTAATGGTATTTTATTGATTATTATCTGGGTAATTTTTCCAAACAAACATGACAAAATTGTGTTCCTGCAGTCTGAACTAATTAAGACTTAAATATTAAATTGACAATGATTATTGAATTCGATGGTCCATTGACTGACGTGTTCATGTTGCAAGCATCCTCTATAGCACAGCAGAACAAGAGATTGCTAATGCATTTTGACCACATAAGCATCAGTTATTATTTGCGTAGTCAGAGGGGCATGGAGCCAGGCCCTCCCCATTCGGATCGGGACCGGTCGTGAGATTCGTCCACACTGGCGAGTGGTGGGGGAGGGAGTAGTATTAGATCGAGGAAAACGCACGAGACAGCAGACTTTCAAGCGTTTGAGACAGTGTTTAATCTAGACTCCTGGGCGCCGGGGGAAACTGATAAAGCCGGGGGGAATTTGAAATTTCCGGGAGGTGTCCTGCTAGGGGCTGCTGTTAGTCCATGTAGTATGCCAAAATTTCCGAGGAGAATTTGAAATGTCCGAGGGGAAGGGCAATTTCTCCCCGGAAACGGCCTAGCTTAAACACTGTTGAGACGGCCTTTTTGCTCGTCTAGAGTACTCCAGACTTTCGGACTGAAAAATACCAAGGTTCCCTCTCCCCTATTCTGGAATCCAGAAATCTTAGATACACCCGGTGATGGGCAACTAACTAAAAAACATTAGTTTAACTACATTTAAACTAGAAGTAAATAGTTAAACTTTAGTTGCAAACTAACTTTCTAAAATAATTAACTAAACTAAAAAAACATAGTTAAACTTTTTGCAACTAATTTTACAACTATTTCCCATGTATCAGGTATGTGTTCGTGAAAATATAGAGGATGCTTGCAACATGAACACGTCAGTCAATGGACCATCGAATTCAATAATCATTGTCAATTTAATATTTAAGTCTTAATTAGTTCAGACTGCAGGAAAACAAGTTTGTCATGTTTGTTTGAAAAAATAACCCAGAAAGGAATAGATGAAAAGGTACTGTTATTGAGGTTTGGGAACTCATTTCATATCTGTTTTGTTGCAAGAAATTGTATTTGAATTTGCTCACTGAACACCATAAATGTGTGAAAGAAATAAATGTCTTTCACAAGAAACTAAAATTCTTGCTTTGTGAGTCTAGAGCTGAATATCTACTTTCAATCAGCTAAGAGTCAACATGCTTTGTAGGATCAAAATATGTGAGAGGTGGACCCACTAATGACAGTATTTATTCTGGACCTTCTCTGGGAAAATTCCCCTCAAGTTTGAAATTCACCCTCCCCCCCAAAATACATTTTGGCAAGTAGTATGACCTGCCCAATGTCTGTTCCCCAAATGTTAAACTCCCCCCCCCAATGTCTAGGTAGCTAGAATAAACACTGCACTAATGATCCGATGAATCAAAGTGACGAGACTGTTTTTGTCACTCATAATCAAAGTTATCGTTAGGGGCTGTCCATTAATTACGTCAACAATTGTTGACATAATTAACAGACAGCCCCTTAGGCAGCGGTTCTCAACCTGTGGGTCGCGACCCCCACGGGGGTCGAATGACGATTTGCCAGGGGGTCGCCGGAGACCTTCAGAAATATAGGGTTGTCTCTTTTATTGTTATTGTGCAAAATTTACTCATTTTAACATGTAAAAAGGCTGACATTTTTTAAGATGTAAAAAAGGCTGACAAGCAAAAAAGAAAAAAAGGTCGTCAAGAAATTTTATTCTGTAGGGGCCCGAATTTCTCTCGGCGGGCCTGGTCGGGGGTCGCCACATCATGGGGAATTGAATTAAAAGGGTCGCGGCACTATAAAGGTTGAGAACCGCTGCCCTTAGGGGTAATTAGCTAATTCATTTGCGAGAATCCCCTTTGACACTCGGTAGAAAAATGGAAAATTGTATTAAGGGCATCTATCAGAGGAAGCATTTTATCCAAATATTTCATTTACGTGAAGTATAGGCCTATTCATGGAATTAACGAATGATTTCTCTTTCGTTAAGTTATAGCATGCTGCACAAATTCTTGATTTCCATTAAATTTTCTCAGAATGTCAACTGACCATTAACGCTATCTGTCCAATGTCTCTGATCTGCATAATATTATATGCGACCCCATTGAGCAAATTCATGATCCTTATTACTGAGTAAGTAGGCCTAATCGTTTTTACAACTGACTAACCAAGTTTCTTGTAAAAGACATTGGGATCAAATGCATTATTATTGTTTATCAATAGGCCTATTTATAAACGAATCTGGCAAAAAAGGTGTGTGAACGCAGTTCCTGTGCGTTCTCACTGAAAAAATGCACTGGGCAATCCGCCTGCCACACTTCAGTGGCGGCTCCACCGAGGGGAAGGGGCCGTGCCCCTACTTGAGTGCCTGGCCCCTCAGTGGCCCCCCAGTTGGGACCTATACCTAATGCTACATACATTAAACAACAAATGGTTGGCCCCCATGATTAGAAGTTGCCACCCCAACGGCCCTCCACTTGCCAAATCCTAGAGCCGCCACTGCCACACTTCAAGATTCAAAGTTTAATTTTTACTTGATATGATCCACGATTTCTCTTCACAGCATAGGGATCATCCATAAGTGACGTCACGCACTTAGGGAAGGGTTCAACCATTTGTGACGATGTGTGACGACGAGGAAACGTTTCCCGAAATGTGATGTCACATTATACTAAATATTTTTTTATTAATACCGCAATGTTATGTTACCGCAAAATTGAACGTATTTTACACTTATAATTATAATATCATATTTAAAAAAAGAATTTCAAAAAGTTTCTGAATATTGTTTCAGCTATAATAATTATAATGAATATTTTCAAACGAAACATTATAGTTTTGACATTGGAATGACAAGATGACGGGGGGTGTTACGCGTTGTGACGTCATATTTGAGGGAGTCTGACTGTTTGTGACGAGTTGTGACGAGGGGAGGGAGTCAAAAAACTATCAAAAGCGCGTGACTTCATTTATGGACGGTCCCATATAGGTCTAGTGTCTCTCAAAAGCCTGAATGAATGCCAATGCCTTACCTCTAAAAATTACGTAACCTTTAACAACTTTATAACATCAGCATGACTACTATGTCCTATTTTAACATACAGATCTCTAGTATGAGAGACTTCACTTCTAATGGATGACGTTATTATATTATTATTATACAACGTAGAGATTTATGTGGCAACTAATACAGTGACTGCGTGGACACATTACAAATTATAAATTACAATAGCTAGTGCGAAATAGCGAAGTTTTAAGATTCTTCTTGAAGGTGTCTGGCGTTAGGGAGAGTTGAACTGAAGAAGGCAGGCGGTTCCATGCCCTTGCAGCAGTCACGGGAAAGGCACGATCGCCTACAGTACGAAGGCGCATCAACGGAACAACCAGAGAGTCGGTTCCAGCAGATCTCAGGCGACGCCGACCTGCCTGATCTGCGACTCGTGCTAATTCTGTCGTCAGGTACTCTGGCCCTATACCATTCAGGCAGCGGTAAGCCAGCGTTGCCAACTTAAACTCAATCCGCTCAGGCATTGACAGGCCCTCCGAGAGGGGGGGGGGGCAACTGCACAGGGCCCCAACGGGCTGGAGGGGCCCAAAATACCGATGATGAATATGTATAATTAACAATAAAATGAATAATAACACTAAAAAGAATGGTTAAAATGTCAGTTCAGCAGAGGGGCCCGGCGAGCACAAGGGGCCTGAATTTAAAGGGACACAGTGCTAAATGGCTGACAAGCAAAAAAAAAAAAAAAAAAAAGGTCGTCAACACTTAAAATAATAAAACACCTCATAGTAAACGGCTGACGAGCAAAAAAAAAAAAAAGGTCGCCAAGAAATTATGACGAAATGACGAAAAGGGCCCGTCGGCCATTCTGCACAGGGGCCCGGAATTTCTCTCGGAGGGCCTGGGCATTGATAGCCAGTGTAAGTCTCGTAGAAGCGGTGTTACATGTTCACGAGAAGGGACCTGGAAGATCAACCGCGCCGCTGCGTTCAATACGACCTGGAGACGGTCCAGCAGGTGTTTCGGTAATCCAGCGAGTGTCGCGTTCCCGTAGTCTAGTTTGGTCATCACCAATGATGAAACCAGTGACTGACACTGACCTTCGTACACTTCTGATCAGCCGGAGTGCGTTGAAGCAGCTGGCAATTGTCTTCGAGAAATGGGTCCTCATCGATAATGTGCTATCGATGTGGATCCCGAAATTCCGGACAGACAACACTGGTTGCACCTCAAGTCCATCGATGCTGATACAGGTCGTTGGTGTCAAGTGTTTCTGACGCTCAGAGGTGATCCATAATACTTCAGTCTTAGCAGCATTGCTAAGACTTAGACGTTGCTTGCTGCAATTGAGTCTTGTGGAGAATTTCTGGTTTCTTCCATCATTTGATCTTACATTCTGATTCTTATGTTATTAGCCTATTATGTTATGCAGCCATGAATGTACTTTCATATCCATTTGAAACAAGTGTAACCAGGCCTGAGGAGAGGGGGTGCAGCCAGTACATTGTACCGGGGCCCATGGAGTTTTCAGGGGCCCAGATCCGGTGACGATAGTTTTTTTGCTTGTCAGGCTGTTTTTGGAGAGTTGATAACGTTTTTTTGTTTGTCAGGTTTTTCGGAGATTTGATCAATTTTTCTTAAGGACCCGCAAATTTTTTTGTTCCGGGGCCCGGAATTTCTCTCGGCGGCCCTGAGCGTAACCATTTTGTCAAAATAATGTCATGAATTAATTATTAGCTAAAAGCATAATTGCATTTATATATCAAATGGACGCTACATACAGTAGGCCTGATTCGTATTGAAAATCATTTGATTGCAATTTCAGTTGAGTTCCCCAAATCAATCAATTCTCATTCAATTGATTTTTATAAATCATATTAGTTCAGAACGAGGCTCTATTATACGGACTTGCACAAAATAGCCATTCATTTCAACTGATAAACAGCATTTGCTGTTACTAATAGTGCATTGCTCAACGGTTTCCATCAACTCCAAAATACTAGTTACAACAGCATTAGTGTGTCACAAAGACCATCACAGGTTATGTATGATGTACCACTAAATGTCTACAGTCCATTAGCTAAAATGCATACTAATTAATTATTGGGAAAGCACGCTTGCTTATACACAACGAGAATCTGAATTTAAAGGGTGTTATCCGAGCGGATTTAGACAGTAGTTCTGAACAGCAAAGCCTGCAAGTTCAGGTTAAATGCATAGGCTTATATATATATATATATATATATATATATATATATATATATATATATATATATATATATATAAGCCTATGAATTTAATACATATATAATTATATATGTATGTATGTACACAAATTTGGAATGATTCATATCTATAGTAATGTTCAATAGTTCAACATGCCTGACGGAATACTTCACGACATATGCAAAGAGCTACGGAAGTTTGCTGAAACGACCGGAATCAAAGGCATCGGTCGTATCGTCAAAGCAACGAGCGGAGTAATAAGATTTTCATGGTTAGCCACTATCGTTGGTTGTTTAACCATTTTATTATTTCAACTCACATATATTCTTCGAAATTACATGTGTAATCAGGTCACACGCGTCAATACGGTCACTCCCAACGTGCCAATCTTTCCAGATGTGACCATCTGTAATCTCTTTCCTACCTTCAATCTGAGCATCAGTGGCTACAAAGAATATGTCAAACAGGTCAGGATGATGAAACAATACATGGCTGAAAGCAACCATTATCTAACTCCAATCATCTGGAGTCTACTTGAGACGGTTGAGTACTATAACACAAACAATTATAAGGGCTCAAAACGGGCGGAGATATTGAAAATAGACGATAGTTTTCTGGTTGAATGCGATCAATACGGTTTGGACTTGTATCAGCCAACGCCCTGTTCGGCACAGCCTGTGCTTATGCCCCAGCTGCAGAAATGTCACCGGCTTCAACTGGACTGGAGCAACGGTGCAGTTGCAGCGGTCAGCGTGATACTGTACGTGAACAACTTCTTCCCAATACCAATCGACAACTACAACTCCTGGATCCGCATGTCCACGGGAACTGGAATCCGTGTAATGATCCATCCGAGATTTACATATCCGAATTCAAAAATCGCAATACGTGCGTCACCTGGAAGTGAACTGTTCGTTCAACTTCAACAGACGAACATAACTCGACTACCTTCGCCGTACGGCAACTGTACGACGCGCAGTTCTATTGTTCTCTCCGAAAGCGATTCATTTCTGTACACAGTCTCAGCGTGCATGAGTCTGTGCAGACAGCAGCAGAAAATCATACATTGCGGTTGCCTTGACAGCAACGAAATCTTTACTAAGGCTGATTTACAGCAAACCAATGGTACATTCTGCTTCAATATCAGTGGAGTAAACTATGATGATCCCGAGTCGCTCAAAAAATATGTTCCTAATCTCATCTGCGGTAATCGATTCACAGCCGATGAAAGTAAATGCAACTGTCCAATGAGATGCCTGGAAACAGAATATGGCGTTACTGTGTCGTCTTCACAATGGCCAGATCCACTGTATCAATGGTCATTTTACAGGAAATACATAAAAAGCAGAAACCAGTATGGATCAATATTTTCAGTGTACGACAATATCCTCAACAATACTGAAAATCAAACAGACAATGAACTTCTACAACATATAAAGAACCTTCGTTTGATCGAAAACTATTTTGCTCGCGTAACGTTGACGTTCTCCAAAGAAACTTATCAGACTCTAACAGACACAACAACCAGCACCTGGGATACGTTAGTATCTAAACTGGGAGGAACTTTTAACCTGTGGTTGGGAATAAGTGTTCCAACATTTGCTGAAATAATCGAGCTCGTATCCTCAATATTTATTGCCATATTTAATAGAATCAAGCGGAGTTCAGTGGATGTTGCAACAAGCAGAGGCAATTAAGGTCTCAACCGCAAGGTGTTTAAATATAAAACGAATGTCTCAATCAAGTTGATTAAACTGATTTGGAAGTAAGCTGCAATAGCTTTGCAATTTACAAACATTTAAGAGCAAAATTTTCATAGTTTGATTCTAGTGCTCCCCTGCTTACAGTCAGGGTTATTTCTAGGATTGTGAATTTGGGGGGTGTCGGGAAAATCTGTGGGTGTCGGAATTTGGAAGTCATTGCCGAAAAAGGCTGACAAGCAAAGAAACGTTATCAAGTCAAAAAGGCTGACAAGCAAAAAAACGTTATAAAGTCAAAAAGGCTGACAAGCAAAAAAGGTCATCCGAGAATAAAATTTGGGGGTGTACTTCTCCACTTGGGGGTGTTCAGGGCTAATTAGTATGCATTTTTATGCATACCATTGTCATGCTACCTTTTTTGGGGTCGACCTCAAATTGGGGTGTGAAAAATACCTGGCTTAGTCTTGTTAGTTAATACAATGTGAATGGTCATGTATGACTTGGGTTATATAAGCATTACTCAGGATTGAAAACTTTGGAGAACGGACTGTAGACCCATTGAACTGGATGCAAATCCAGAAAGGGATGAATGATAGTTTCTGTTGGTTTCTGGCAGCAATGAAATAGCAGTACATGTGAAATATTGGTGTGTTTTTCAAATTGTCATCAAGTCTGTAGGCCACTATGAAAAATTTACTGATCAAACTCTTGAAATTTTCGACATCCTATTCTGAAGAATTCATAAAGTATACATTCTTATGTTTGCTCATTCTATGTAATCTGGACAAAGCACAAAACCATGGTTGCAACATCAACAGCAGCCAATGCCTCCATTCCACTCAATCCACTGGTCTTCAAAACATTTTAGTCAATAAAACCCAGAGCAGTAAAACATTACGATCAAAATAACAACAATTTATGGTCCAAATGTTATGCACCAAAACAAATGACTTATTAATCCATTACAGAAAATATAGAAACAGCCTCAATATTCATACATAAAAGTCATGAAAATTAACATAAAAGGACTCCACCACCTCAAAATAACAGGAAAGATAACCATGACTTTCGGTTAAATAATGCTACTTTGACTCTTATAAATATGAAGTATTTGTAGCAGAAACTATAATACAAGTCACTAAGTGAAACAAACATCAAAGTCCTTGTGCTCCTTTATACAAATACAATAGTTGCAAATCAAGCTCCATGGTGGAAACTCATTCCCTTTTTAAAAAGAAATGCATACAAAAACACACAAGATAACTTGGTGATCAAAGTGACATACAGTAAAACCTGTTACATGAGCCCCTGCTCAGTGGCGTAGCAACATGCTTGGGGGCCCTTGGCGAAAAACAGGCAGAGGGCCCTTTCCAGAGACGATCTGACAAGTTTGCGAAAATGTTGACAACCTTTTTTTGCTTGTCAGTCTTTCGATCTGACAACTTTACATCTTTCGATCTGACTTCTTTACAACTTTGCAAAAAATTTTTTTTTGCTCGGGTCGGGGGCCCTTGGCATTTGGCCAGGTTGTCCATATGGCTGCTACGCCTCTGCCCCTGCTTAAAACAGTGATCTTCTTATACGAACCATTGGACCAGCCAACGCTCAAAAAGTTTCTTCTGACTCAGGTTAACTCAGGCTTTTAGTTAACATCAATGCTATATTCTGGTCCCATGAAGTCCACGTTTTACTGCATATTTATAAATAACAGTCGTTAGATGTGATACAAAGAAAAGATGATTAAAATCGAGTTACATATTAAAGTACTGAAGCTATCACGAGTCTAGTTAGCAACACTCAAATATTACAAATCAGTTGAAGTCAGTAGCAAAGTCAAAGCCACTTACATCAAAATCAGTGTTTAATCTGGACACTCTGGGGGGAAACTGACAAAGCCAGAAGGAAACTGACAAAGCCGGGGGAGGGGATTCTGCTAGGGGGCTGCTGTTAGTTGATGTAGTATGCCAAAATTTCCGGGGAGATTTGAAATTTCTGGAGAGTGGGGGAAAAGGGCAATCCCCTCTCTGGAAAAGGCCTAGATTAAACCCTGATCAAAATATGAAAAGGATGTGACTAAAACAAATAAAATTATAAAATGCAGCAAGATAACACAATGATTCAGTCACAGAATGTTCTTACAGTTGCATTGATGGTATGATCACAGAACTGTTAGAAACAGATCTGCTAAGTTTATGAATACAATGCTTTGGATCTCAACATACGACGTCCATAATAAATAAATAGAAAGCTTCATCATGTGACTCATATCCAGATCAAGTGTAATAATTATGCTCTTTAGAAATTTTGCAGGCATTGTCCTCTTCAGCGTAATGAAAAGCTTTACCAAAGACACAAACGAAAACACGCAGCGGCAAAACACAGCAGAAACTTCAGACGCAAGAAACCGAAGAGCCTATAACCTTCCATCGTCCAAAGATGTCTCGTGCCATAGCGAGGTCGAATTGTGCAATACTGGACAGACAACCACTGGCAACATACCACCAAGAATGTGGCCAATAGAGTTGATGATTTCACCATTACTGCCCAAATGTTCAAGAAAACAAGAGGATCCAACTCTGCAGATACATAATAACACAAAAGATGACAAGAAAACATTTACTAGATCACTGTCATATCCTAAGATAGATGTTACTTTGTCCAGTGGACCCAAGTGACAACAAATTCGTCCAACTCGCGGGTCTACAACATCGTCTTTCCACTCCTCGGTAATGTGTTTTCTATTGAAGGATCGCTGCTCATGGACTCGACACCAGTTTCTTCATGGCAGCGAGTTCATTTTGTCATCCGAATGGATTTTTAACATCGCCATTTTGACCTTCATTGACATGTTAGCCCTGTCAAAGAGCTTTTGATTTTAGTATTATGTTTACGGTGCTATAAAAATCGTCCAGGATAATAATAATAAAAATAATAAAAAGCAAAATCAATTAAGCAGAAAATTAAAGCATTAAGTAGTCCCATACTCTTACTGTGGCATTGGATCATATGCTCATCTCCAGGAACTAGGCAAGCTGTAATGCAGGTGGCTTATAAATCCTCTTAACTATCTGCACCGAAATTGCTAAAATCTTGTAAGTTGACAATAACCCGGGAATCGGGGACCCGCTGGAGTCCTGCTACTTGGGCCGTGAGGAGGGGGACACGAGGGGGAGTGTGACATAACGGTGGAGGTGGTCTATCATTAGCTGTAGTGTCAGGAGGGGGAGCGTGGTTACATAATTGGGTGTAGAGATAAGAGGCCACAGTGGAGATTATGCTAATTCGGGTACCTGTACAAACTTTTTATGGGTACCCAGGCAGCTTTCTAACAAAAATTTCACAACCATAGTCAAAGCCAAACATCTTTTTGTTTGCATAGCATTTGGGTGTTTCTGATTTTTTTGGTTGCTTATAAATTCAAAACAACTGAATACGGTTTCCTACAAAAGTTTCGATATAGCGCACCTCCTAAAATACTGTGCGAGGGAGTGCGCAGCATGAAAAACAGCGTATATCAAGCGCATTATATGTGCTAAAATACAGTAAGTCTCCCTTGTTTAAATGTTCTGGACGACTGAGTGACTTGTGAGGTAATTAGCCCCAATCTAAGCCTGGTGCCACAAATGACTGTGGGAAAATTTTTTAATTTCAAATAAATTTGTATGTCATCTGAATTAAAGAATGTAATTATAAAACACGTTTTTAAAAAGGACAAACTGAATTAAATAAACAGAAAATTGCAAAACAGACCTTTCTAAGATTCGGACACACGAAGACGTACAAAATCCTAATAAGGACACAATGATAAGACAAGCGTAATGTCTAACTTCCAGATCTGTTGTCTCCATTAGCTTAACGATGATCACTTCCAAACTTTGAAGCTGCATTCATTAAGAAAACATATTTTTTAAAATAACAGCATAATTATTTTTAAAAAATAATAATTGAATTTATCATAAAATCAGCAAAACCAAATGTTAAACTGCAACAAAATTATAAATTACATAGAATCAAAAAAAACTGGAAATGTTAAACTAACAACTTCTGATACAAAATAACATGCACAGATACAAACACAGATTGCATCGACAATCCAAACTGTATCAAACGGCTCTGTCACTGGGCTTGGAAAGAGTGGGAGATTTGTGATTATGGGAGATTTGTGTTTCCATGTAGCTCCTCTCATGGAAAAATTATTTGTATGTCCCTAGAAATGTGCACGGTCTCAGAGTTTCAAGTCATTCACAATTCAGAGTTAAGCTGTCGAGCACGACATGATGCCAGAAAATCCACCAGTGTGAGTACTATGATCACCATCATCATGTTCTCTGTCCTGGGACAGGTTCGGGGCTCCATTGTTTTTTCCTCTTTGGATCTTGCTTCTTCTTTTTGGTTTCTGATGTCTTGTGGTGCATCTGTTTTCATCATCCAGTCCAATAACATCCTCCTGGTCTTTTCTGTCTTTCTTCCTGATATACTTCCCTCAATTACTGTTCTGAGTAATGATTCTCCTCTTAGTATGTGTCCAATCAGTTCCTCTGTCTTTTTTTGATGGTACTGATTTACTACGATGTCAGTGGCTTATACTGGAACTTAACCTTTATGCATAGAAGGAATTGCATTAAGTGTTTTCCTGTTGACTCATATAAGTTGATTAAGACAGTCATGGGCATGAATTTGATATTTTACGTTAGTTGTGAACAATGTGTGCTTTATGTCAACCTGAGTTCAAGGTCATAGATGCCAATCAAAGATATTTGTATCTTTGGTATTTTTCAAGCACCTCTCTGACTGGAAAAGTACATTAAATAATGCACTTAAGTAACTTAGCAAACAGTATGTAAATATTTTTGGTATTTTCCACAGATTTAGTGCATCAAATTTACCAGCAGTTCACAGTTGTTGCGAAATTTTGCAAAGTTGGCAAGCCCCCTAGACACGTGTTTCAACACCTGGGTCTCACCCCTGAGAACGTCCAACAGTCGACACATTTGAACAAGATGATTCGTGAGAGCTCCCTACAAAATCACAGCCAATCATCTATAACGACAACCAAGGTCCCTTTATTCCATTAAACAAGACAGAATCAGTTAATTAAAATGTAGTAAAAAATTATTTTTAAAAAAATCATTAGCAATGCCACCCGACATAGTCACTAATTCCACTGCAAACAAGATTCAATTTTAAAATAACTGAAATTAATTGTAGCAGCACTAAAACCATTAATACAGTAATAAAATATCTAAGAAAACTTGTTTTTGCACTATAATGCAACAAATATTTGAAAACACATTCAGAAAAAACCTAAAACCTAAAATTCACAAAGTTACATTAAGTGGTATTTCAGAAATTGTAAATATTTACCTGAGAAATTTCATCACATGCCAAATTAGCCACAAGACAGGTAACATTAGAAAGAATAGACAAATTCGTTGGCCTGCATGCAAGGACTTCAGCCAGTTGGCTGCCATTGTAAATGTCCTCCTACAAAATGAGACATTAGAAATACATTCTTAAATTCAATTTTTGCACAACAATATACTCAATTCCTTCTTTCATACTTTAGAGAGGGATTCACAAATGTTTTGGAACCGCAACTCACTTCAGCAGTTTTCAAACGTGCCACAACCCTGAAAACTTAGTGTCGACTAAAAGTGGATACGACATTAATCAATCTAATATAAGCCTTGCATGGATTACAGGTCATGACCCACAGTTTGGAAAACACTGGTTTAGAGTGTGTGTTGAAGCATTCATGTTTATGTCCATCCTGGCAATGTTCAGTAAACTAACATTATTATCAAACCATAATTTAAATTTGAAGTGAAAACTCAAACATTTCCCATTTATTAAGAGAAAAGATCCTTTTCAGAACAAATATGCAATTGCATGATAAATGGATATTAAGTAACCAAATGTAGCCATAATTTTATGTGATAAAAACCAACAAAAAAACGATTTCTTCCTGTTTCATCAAATTTACAATCCTTGTTTACAGTTGCAAGATCTGCCATTTTGTCATATCAGACCGTCGTCACTCATTGTTCAGGCATATCGCCCACCTACCGAAATCCATACCAGCCCATGCGGTCCTGGAATTACCCTATCAGTGCCAGAAACAGCATCCCTCCTGCTCCGGACTGGAGAAGACCTAGAGGGCATTGATGTAATACCTGGTCACAACGACCCTGGATGGCTATGTGCAGCAGTGAATGAGTTTATCAAAGCAATTTGCCTAACTGAAAAATAACTCAATGGCACATAATTTTCCATACAGAATCCTAACGAACAGTTAAAAGTATAACCACTAGAGCAGGCGCGTCAAACTCGTGAGCACTTGCGGGCCACAGATGCAGTCAAACGTTCATACGATCTAAAATTCCAGCTAAAAGCATACAATCTAAAACTACTTCCAGCTATTAAATCCATATACTACTACTACTTACTACTACTACTACTACTACTACTACTACTACTACTACTACTACTACTACTACTATGACAATCAATAAATATAGTATGGATATGAGGGAAACAGCTATCCCTATTATGCATTTTTTCTAAATAATACTAGAGAACCTGAAATTCATTGTGAGCAATAAGTAAGTAACCGCAACGCAACATAATTTGTTTCTGGTTAAATAGCCAAGTTTATGCTTGTAATTAAAAGTTTATTTTCAATAAAAGTTTATATTTTCCCCTGCGGTGCAGCCAGTGGGCGGCATGTCTGCACTAGAGGATTAGCTGTCACCAGCATGTTCTTAGCGATCATTCACTTGCCTCCACGAGTCGCTTTCTGTGCCTTTCGGAACCACTGGATATCTGAGCCAAAATCTGGAGCACAGTGTCCTGAACCTACCGGGATAGATAAAAACTACATGTCAAAACAACTGCTTGATAACTCATGAAATAGAATTAGCTAGTCACCAGCAAAATATTCTCCCATTGCCCGATCTCATTCACTGACAGGCGGCCGAGGCGAGGGGATTGGAGACAAAAGCATTGGGGCGCCGGCATCCACGAAGTCGGAGAGTCTTGTCCTGTGCAGACCAATCATGGTAGCCTTAAGTGTCTCTGGCATTTCTGAACCACCATGGATATCTGAGCCAAAAATCTTACAAGGACACATCAGGTTAGTACCACTAAAGGTGATCACAGTGTCCTTTATTGAACCTCAGTCATGCATGAAATTGCTGATAGATAAAAATGCCTTCTTGAGTTCATTTGCCCCTCAAAACAACTGCTGATAATTTCTGTAGAATTTGAATCAGATTGCCCGCACCTCCGCATTGCCCGCACCTGGCATTTTTGTTTGTAAATAGAATTACTCATCAAATAAATTGCAAGCAACAAAATTTCTTCTCTGTCCTTGCATAAAAATCTACCGATCAAGTGCTTAATTCTTGAAAGTGGTTACCAATAAATACACCCCAAGGATATAATTTGGTGTTCTGAGAGAACATATATTTCCATACATAGCTTATTATTAAAAGATACAAACTGGAATTATATTTTGTAACATTTTCTGTTCTATTACATCAAAGGGCAATGTTATTGTCTTATTGATTTGTCATCAAACTAAGATCTTAGCATACAACAAAACATTTGAAATGCCAGGCTAAGAACTTAGTGGTTGGCAGTAATGCAAACTGCCACAAACATTGAATTTGTTGAATGTTGAATTTCCTGACCAATTCTGTAAAAAGTTTCTATGCTGGTTAAGTTTCTTTGATTTTCTACTTGTCAACAATTATGATTGTGAACACAGCAAAAAAAGTACCGGGGTAAAATAAATTTTTGACCGAAGAACAAACCAAGAATCCTGAATTCAGGAAATTCCAAAATAAAAATCATTCCAAATCTTAGATTACTTTCATTCAAGAGTTTGATCACTTTGTTGGAGACTCGGAGTGCAATGTTGCAAAATAAACGAGATTTCGGTTGATTTTGTATCAAATTATATTTATTTCAACATAACAGTCCAAACATCAAAACGGAAGAGCTTCAGAGTCAAAACCAAAGACTCTGAATCTAGATACAAAGTAAGTAAGCAGATCAGACCCATAACAACTTTCACACCTTACAATGACAGTGTGCTACATGTAAGAGCATGTGGTAGCTACAGTCTATTTACAATGATTGCTAAAACACTTACTGTAAACTTATGTACAGCTGAACTAAAAAAAAATATACAAACCCTTTCATCCTCTGAGTTCGACAGAATCAACAGTTTCGAAAGAGTGTGACTCTGCTTATTATCAACAATAGTATTATAGATATGTGGATGACTGCAAATGGCAAGAAGACACTCGAGAGCCGGAAGACATAGACGTCCCACGTTAGGATTACAGTAAGGAACCAGCGCGTCAACGGTTCCCTCCTGCAAAGCTGCAAAGACATTTATTTCAAACAGGTATGCATAAATTTTATGATTCCTGCCGTCCAGCTGCGCAAAACTTAAACCAAATGTCACAGCTAAATAGTTCAAATTGCAAGACAAGAACTAATAACAGAAAACGTTTAATGCAACCAAAATGTCAGATGATCAACATTGAAAAAATAGACACTAATTTCACACCTCATTCAAGTGATGCTTGCTAAAGTGCCTTTGACTTTTGGCTCTCACTATGCCAAAGGAGCTATAAAAATTGTCTTGAAAATAAAAAATATTATTAAGCATATGAACCCATGTCACTAACAGCCACATCCACTAAAGTCAGGTTCAAGGCAGTGACCAAACTGAGTGACCACTATTATTGGAAGTTGAATAAGTGGCATAGTTAATGACATCTTCACAAATGCTCCAATATATATTACAAGGAGCATCATCATGGTCCGACTGTAAATGAACTTCTCTTTGTATGACTAAAGTGAAAAACTTTCACACTCTTGACAGAGAAGCACAAAACAGAGAAAGTGAAGCGATGTCAGAAGCAGACGTCAGTGCAGAAAAATCTCTTCATTTTACAGGAAACTGCACTGCATTCGTTAAACTGAAACACAACAGACGGCATAGAAAAATTTAAAGCCTACCAATTAATTTGGCTGACTCTGTTGAGCACAAAGTCTGCACAACTCTCATGATATCACACAATAACGGATGTTGATTCCTGTCAGCGTTCACAAATTTCCTAATGTCAAAAGCAGCAAGCACCCCATGACACGGTTAAACTGAACATGTAAAGAAACAATGAATGATATCATGCAATAATCAATGACACAAAAAGTGCAGTTCACTGTCTTTTTCCTTTAATAAGTTTCATACAATCAGGCATTAAAATAAGAAGTCAAAACTGCATACAGTAAAGTTTCTTTAAATTTGTAAAATTAAAGACCTTTCATGTTGAATCATTAATTTTTGAAGACCACAAAGGTAAAGAGCAATCACAGGCAATTAATCCAATTACTAAATCATTGCACTAGATGTAAAAGGCATATCAAACCAAGTGTATCTTTAGCCAAAATGCCATCTTATGCAATAAATAATAGATACACAATGATTCCTGCCTAACAGTCAGTGCCTGTTTTAACATGCAGTGATACACAAAATGTGCAGTGATAAAATGAAAATGTGCAGTGGCAAAATGCAATTTTCTGTGCTTGTGCAGTGACAGATTTTCCGGGCGACCTAGTTTTGCTTGTTTTTTGTGCGGATGTCCACAAATTTTCTCAGTTTAGTGCAGTGATGATTGTTTCCTAAAACAGGCTCTGCTAACAGTAAGTAAAACTGGTTGAAATAAATAGGAAATAACATTTATAAGACCCTAAAATAAAATTCAACTCTAAGCAAAGTCTAACAATACATACTTTGTTAGAATTTTGATTGTGCCAACAGCAAGCCAAGTAGTTATGCAAAGCTGGGTGCAAAGCAAGATTGCTAACAGCCTTCAGAAATGTACCCTAATTTGAATTATAAAATATAAATCATGTCAATACATAATAAAAACATAGAAATAATACATAAAACAAAAAGAATACCTGATAATGAAAATTTTATAACAGGCTTATCAATAAAACACAATCTAATATTATTAAGAAAACAGAAATGATAATCGCAAAAACAAATCAATCGCAGCTTCAACATCAGTTCATCCAATCAATCTATCAATCAACCTAAAATCGTATTTGTTCATCGTATCGTATAGTTGAGTGTTTATTGTACAGCGCTTTTGGTTTTATTATTCAATGACACAGTGCATGTATTATTATTATTATTATTATTATTATTATTATTATTATTATTATTATTATTATTCTATCATGACAATCTGGAGATGAGAGACATCCTTTCTCCTACAACGAATATCCATGACACTCCAGAAATTTAACGCAGTCGCCTTCCACAGAACTTCCACAACATAATAATAATAATAATAATAATAATAATAATAATAATAATAATAATATAACATCACACATGCAATAAATCATTTGTGCAATAAAGCTTACTCATAGTGGAAACCATAGTTTCACATCAGACACAACTTATTCATGAAATTGTCTAACTGAATATCCATAACTTATTATTATTACTAAACTGCACAACAAATTTTTATGAAAGTTTTGTTTCACTTCATTTTTTATGTTTCTTTATGCAGTTTGACGTGCTGAAAACGAAAATTACATTAGTTTTTGTGTAGCATCAATCGTTCTCATAAAAACTGACAAATAAAAAATTTAATAATATATCGAAATATAATACTATGTAAGTTTTTTCTGATGACCAATCATCATCATCATATATCATCATCATCATCATCATCATCATCATCATCATCATCATACAACTTTTATACTTTTATAACACAGTGGTCATGGCCAAGGCCAAAGTATGGGGCAAGTTAACAAATGTCAAGTGTGTGCCAAGTGTTTTAACAAGTGTGTGTGTGTGTCTGTGTGTGTGTGTGTATGTGATTGATCACAGCAAGTAAAGTAAATAATCCCAGTCCAGAGACATTGATGACAAAGAGATTCACAATTGCAACAATGACTGAACATGAGTGGCTGACAGGCTGGCAAGAGGGTAACAGTAAAATTCAATTTGTCATTGTGCTAAGGCATACTTATGCATAGGACTCAGTTGGCCAGAAGCACCCATCTTCAGGTAATACAAAAACAAGACAATCTGCTTTGAGTAATCTAGTAAACTATAGACTTCTTCATCAATCACCACTGCAAAAATAATGATTGACCAAGTCATGCATAACATTAAAACTACTCTTAGATTTCCCAAGTGTATATGCCTGACTGCCTGCATAGCCCTATGTCATACTTGGTCTACCTTCTTGAGGGTCTAAGTATGGGATCCCATAGCTTAAACAGCACATGGTCCCATTTAATCCAACCCCCAGCACTGGTGGAAAATACAAAGCAAATTTACACATATTCTTTCGAATGATAGTTGCTGCTTGAGTCATCACATCACATTGGTGAATCATCCTATTGATCAATCAACATATGGGCACAACAAAATTACTGAAATGCCAAATAAAAATCATCAATATAACGGAGACTAAAGGTGAAGTGGTAGCATAACAGTAATATGACCCACATGCTTCAGAGACAGCCTTCCAACCCCCAACCCGAGTTTAAAGGGTCCACCTTGATTTCAATTAATTATCAGTTGAAAGCAGCATGCCTAAAACTGCTAAACAGCTACTGATTATGGACCCCATGTTAGTGTCTAATACAGTCAGATCACATATATAACTCCTGCATTACATATCTAGCAGAGGTGTAGCCAGGAATTTGATTTGGGAGGGTATAAATGTTGGGGGGGCATAAACCTTAACTATAAACCATAAAAACTACACATAACCACATATAACCACATATAAATCACATAAAAAGACTTTAAGATAGACTGATTTGGGGGTTTATATATACCGATACACCCCCCGTCGCTACGCCCCTGATATCTAGGAGGACAAAATCACAAAATTTAATGCACCATTCAAATGGCTATGCAAGATATCCTATGGCAGAATAGTCAAGGGCCTTCAAAAAGATGGCGCAGAAAAGCAAAATGGCTTCTCTGTCACCACTTATGGGCCCTACACCATGCAGTGTCTAATACAGTTGGATTATCTAGCTCATAATGACAGTGTTTTGCATCTAGGCAACAAAATCACATTGATTAAAGCATCATAAACATGGCTGTGCAAGACATCGTGTGTAGGGAATTCTGTACTGGATTATCTGGACACCATCTTCAAGTGAATTTGTTGCACTATTGTTTAGGAATAAATCACAGTAGCCCACAAGAGAGTAAAAGATCCTCAAGTAATACTGAGATATGGACTCTGCAGTTAAGTTTTACACTGCTAAGGTAAGTAAAGTAAAAAGTAAAGTCCTTCCTGAGCTCTCAAGGCTAAGCTCAAGGCTTCCTGATCTCCGTTTCCAAGGTCCTTAGCCAGACAACTGGTGCAAGTTCATGGTACATGATACGGGGCCAGTGTTCTCATGCAACGCGCCTGTTTACTCTGCGGATTAATGCCTCAGATGCCATCGCCATCTGGCGAAAGAAGGCTGAGTTTATCTTAGGGCTCCTGCGGGTCTCAAACCCGCGACCTTCTGCTCCATTTTCCAATGTTTTAACCACTCTGCTAACTTCCCACCCATTGCTAAGGCAATACAACTAATGACACCAGAATGTTTTCCAACTTACAAAAGACCCACATTACAACCAGAATGACAAAAATCAACGCTGAAAGTCAGCTTACTGTAATGCGAACATCCTTTTCTTTAGCCACAAAAAGCAGAGCAATGACACCACCCATTTCAATAAACTAAAAATGAAACCAAAACATTTACAACCACCTTTATAGACCCATAAGCTGCCGTAATTAGCCTCCAAGCTTAACCCCTTAACCGTGTATTTAATAACTGTAACTCAATGCAAAATGGACGGATATATCCGTGATGCCCAGGTAAGGGGTTAACATGTTTAGTTGTAGCCATAAAGCCATTGAAATATTGTGGCTAGCCAAAAATTTTGCCATTGAGCAGAGATAAAAGCGAAGGCACAGCACTGCAGCGTACTTATGCTGGTGTGAAAAGTAATTATTTATCAGTCAGCAGTAAGAAAACAAGCTCCATCGTGTGTCGTATATTCAGAATAAATTGTTCATGTAACCCTTTCGTAACAACAATCCGTGTAACCAATATGTTATGAAGTCAAAACATTGGCTTTAAAGGGCCAAAGGGTTAAATTAAATCTTAATGTTTAATCGGCTAGTCAAGTTTTGTCACAATTTTGAGTTTTGACAGAGCAGTTAGTTTAGTGATATTTTGTAACTTTTGTGTTACATTGGCAGCATATAGTATTGCAATAGTTGTAATAAATGTGTTTTTAAGTTGTTAAATATTTTGGTGTAATTTTCACTGTGTTGTGTATGCTACTAACATTTCTGCAATTCTGCTCTTCATAATTGTCATAAAAATGATATACTCATATACAGACTACTGTGCAGTACACTAAACCTTAGAAATAGTGATTATTCAAACCAAAAAAATTCTAAAATCGCATACATTTTAGTAATAAATGCCAGTTCACTCATCCTGGCTTTAGAGGTGTTCCCAACCCACTTGTATTTTAAATCCGTCACATGTTGTAATCTAATATGCCGGTAATGTTGAAGAGTATTGGTAATAGGATACATCCTTGTCTAAATCCTGTTTTCATTTTGAACCACTCAGTTTCTTCTTCGTCATTTCTGATACTGCTAAAACGTGTGCGGTATAAATTTTCAATTTTCAATTCAATTTTCAATGTTGCATTCCTTTATGTCTCCTTTCTTGTGTATTGGTTTTATAATTGCTTTTCTCCAGTTTAATGGTGTTTTCAGTTTTCCATACTGCTGTTATGACCTGATGTAGCCATCTGATTATATATATGCCAGTGTTTTGGAGCATTTCTGCTGTGATATTGCAGAGTCCTGGAGCTTCGTTTTTTCTCATCTGTTTCACTGCCATTTCTATCTCTCCCACTGTGATATCACCTTTTTCCTGTAACTCATCTTCCAATTTACATCTATCCTCTGATTGATCAATTTCATTAAATGTATATTCTGTGTTGCTAGGGTCTTCTCGATTTAGTAGCTCATCAAAACTAATAAAACAAAAATTATGCCAATTACAAAAAAAGTTGGAGAATGGCCAATAGTATCACACAAAAAAAAAGAAATTGAAATAGTGAAGAATTTCGTTTACTTGGGAAGTGAATTGGAAGCAAAAGGAGGCTTGGACTTGGAGATCAAAAGAAGAATAGCAATGGCAGGATCTGCATTCAACAGGCTACATACCAAAATTTTCAAAAGACATGACATTGGGATGAAAACAAAACTAAGAATTCTCAACACTTGTGGAATACCAAAACTAATTTATGGATGTGAATCTTGAACCATAAAAAAGAATTGGAGAAAAAAATAATAGCAACAGAAAATAAATGGCTTAGAAGAATAATACTAAGGATTGGATACAAATGAACATATAACAAATGAAGAAGTTAGAGAGAGAACACTGCAACCGAGCATCATGGAAGTCATCAGAAAGAGAAGAATGAAATGGACTGGACACATACTCAGAATGGATGAAATAAGAAACCCAAAACGAATTTTCAACTACAAGCCACCAGAGGGAAGAAGATCTAAAGGAAAATCGAAAAGACAATTGGTGGACGGATTGGAAGAGGATCTGCACATGGCAGGGCTGAATCTCAATGGAAAAACTGACGGAAGACACTGAATGACTTTGGAAGAAATAGCAAAGGACAGAGAACTTTGGAGAGATGTCATGGAGAAGTCAATAGCTGGACACAGCTGGAGGACGAAGACCTGACCTGAAAATTTTGTTTCCATCTGGCCATGATCCTTTCCTTCTCCATTAATATTCCTGATGGAGTAGATACTATACATAAAAATTCTTCCTTGAAATTAAGTAGATCTTAAATTTTGTTTCTTGAGTTTGCCATTTGACAAAAATTTTAGTGTATCTTTAAACAAACTAAAATTAGATCCAGTTAAATGTATGCTTCTTTTGCTAATTCTACTCTTAGATCAGGGGTGGTGGCCCATCAGATGCTAATTGGTGGCCCTCAGAACATCCTTCTAAATAAATTTTATTGATCCTATTTATGCACACAATATTGAGTCATGAGTAAGACTTTTGGTTCCTGTGCTTAATTCAGTAAATTACTTTAAACTGCTGTCTAATTGTAACTGTTACCAGTTAGGCAGTTACAATTAGACAGCAGTTACTACTATTACGTGGCTACAGTGATTGTCATTACTGTTGAAAGCAATGTACAAAAGGCAACAAAAGACAAAAGCATGCAATCCTCTGCATGTTGAATCACAATTTATAATAGACCACTTTTAACAAAAGGATGGCCACCTCTGTCTTAGATCTTCCACCAAAGACCCTTTCAAAATGTATCTTATCTATTCATAAAGTTCTCACTTATTAACCATGAAATCAGCCAGTGAGATGGAGAGAGACGGCTTTTTTCCTTTTAAAATGTATCTTATCTATTTGTAACTCACAAAGGAGAAAACAGATTTATTTCAAATTTAAAAAACAAAATTCATCAGACAACCAAAGACACTCACAGGAATAATGGTTCTTCTGTTGCGACAGATTTCTTCAAAACCTGTGACTGCTTCCAACTTCGGCGTCTAAAATAGTGGTAACACCTGATCAAAACCAACAAGTTTTTAACACAAAATTTTCCTATAAATATTGTAAAAATATTAGCAACAATTGATCTTAACCAAAACGTTTTTTATCGTGAAATTTTTCTATAAAGAATTTCAAAATCATAAATAACACTTGATCCTAATCAAAAAAGATTTGTATCATGAAATTTTTCCCATAAATAATTTTAAAAATATTAGTAACACTTGATCTTAATTAAAACAGGTTTTTATCATGAAATTTTTCCTCTAAATAACATAGCCTCATCGATGGTCATAATCATCAAATAAAATTACTCATCACCACGTTCATCATTATCATCAGCATCACTATCGCTACTAACTTATGAATTCACTTGTAAATTATTTCAAAAGCATCTATACCATAACAAGCAAACTCAGTAATTTAATACCAACACTTATAACATCTCTGTAATTCAGCACTCAAATATAAAATTTCCTAAACAAAAACGATACACATAAGAATGATATTCGCGATCAAATGACTCGCGGTAACCCACGTCTGTGGAACGCGCTCCCTGATGCGCTGGTCGCGATTACTTCACCTGAAACGTTTGCTAAAGAGCTAAAAACGCATTTGTACACCATATCGTATAGTTGACTGTTGACTGTACAGCGCTTTTGGTTTTGGCCGATGGCCATGTTACGGCGCTTCACAAATCATCGAATAATAATAATAATAAAAATGAACACAATTAGTTGCAATGTTCAATGGTTGTATGTTAACCCTTTTGGTGTGGCAATCTGTAACCTTATTTTTGGGAGGATCGATTATTGTAACAGCATTCTTCATGGCCTCCCTGCATACCAGCTAGAAAGACTCCAGATGGTCATCAATGCTTCAGAGCATCTGATCTTCAAAGCCAAATGGGGAGTGCATGTCACCCCCTTAAAAGTAAAAGTAAAGGTTTTCACCCGTAGGCTCACGCCCGTAGGGTCCGGTGCTGATCCCCGTATTTAGATAAACTCCACTGGCTGAAAGTCTCCATTGCTACTCATTTTGATGTTACTACCGCCCGAATAGTGAGTCGACAAGAGCTGTTGGCATGCCCAGTGATATTACCACTCATCTATCTTCCCACCCCCTTATACGATAAACCCTGACTCTTAGTATACAAAGCTGGCATACTTAACTCAGCTGATACACAGGCTTCCTGCTCACGGAAAGGCGTCTTCAGCTGATACACAGCTCTGGGCACTGTGTCAAGCTCGTCGTCCCTCCTCCCTCCAGGACAGTGAAATTTGGGGAGAGGTCCGTTACGCGAGGCAACCCTGCACTCTGGAACTCATTACCTGGCACTGTGACAAATGAGTTAAATATGGAACTATTCGCCAAGAAACTAAAAACACACTTATTTAACATCTCGTTCGTTGTGTGAAGTGTAAAGCGCTCTTGACTTTAGTTTTTTCACTTTGATTACTGCACTGTATAAATTGTCTGTCTAATTAATTAACTAACTAACCCATATGTTATGAAGCCAAAATATTGGCCTTATGGGGCAAAAGGGTCAAACACCTTAACTCTTCAGCGGCGAATGCGGTCGATATCGACTGTATATGAAATGCACACCCATTTCTAAATATAAACCGCTATATTTAGGATTTAGGGCTATTCTAACGAAAGCCAACATGCTTTCACTTTTAAAACGTGCGAAAAAACCGTTTATTTCACAATTTTGACTGCAAAAATATGTCGATTTGTAGGCGAGATTTGCGGTCCTTCTGGCATTTAAATTTTAAATACCCTTCTATACACAGGGGCAGAAGTTTTATTCAACTAAAGAAGTTTTGGAAGCGATTGAAAATGTAAGTTTGATGACATGGGTATTTCCAGGTGCGATGACAATGAAAACGAACAAATTCTGCTGGAAAGTATAAAAAAGCAAGTCTTTGAACTTATGTGACATGTGTCAAATATATGTATGTCATAATTGCTTCAACATCTTTCACACAAGATCCTTTCTAAACTAAAATATCACATTTTACATAATTTCTAATGTCTATTACATAAGTGCACACGTTTCAGATAGTTTGCCACTAATGTCTTGTTGCTAAAAAAAATTTTTAGCAACTTTTGTGAAAAGTCCCAAAAATACATGTGTTATAATTGCTTGGAGACCATTCAAACAAAATCCTCTGTAAAATAAAATATGACACTTATACATCTATATATCTATTAATCTATATCTATTAATCTAAAACTAAAGGAGGAAGCAATAGAACAAGTACCAAAATTACTTACACTGGATCAGTACTGACAGAAGATTTAAGTGAAGAAGACATAATCCAATTTTAATTTTTAATTTTTGGAAAACTTTTAGAAGATATGGAAAGACAAACAAATATCACTGAAAACAAAACTAAAGCTATATAATACACTGATCAAACCAATACTATTATATAATCAAAATGCTGGACCATTGAGAATAAATTGTCAAAGAAGATTAATGACTGCAGAAATGAACTGGTTATTTCTGGAACTGCAGGAGTCAGCAGAAGTCAAAGAATAAGAAATGAAACGATCAGAGAAAAGACAGAGCAAAAAGAAACGATTTGAATCAATACAGAAACGAAGACTGAAATGGTTTGGTCATGTTGAAAGAATGAAGGAAGAAAAACTGGGTTTCTGAAGCACTATACAACTATGTTGAGGGACCCAAAAAAGGAAGACCAAGAAAAACATGGATAAAAACTTAAAAGAGGATGCAGGAGAAATGCAAATGAACTTCATCCAAAATTGACCATCCTGCAAGAGACAGACAGAAGTGGAAGGAACTTTGTTCAGACCCATCAAAAACCCAATAGGGAAAGACGGAAGGAAGATAAGAAGAAGAAGATACATCTATATATAATTTTTAAAATGTTTATAACATATGTGTACATGTTTCTGATAGCTTACTTACACTGTGTTGTTGCTGGCAAATTTTTGATGAACTTCAAAGTCCAATTTTAATTTTTAATTTTTTCAAATTTTTATTTATTCCCATGAAATATGAAGAATGTAATTGTAAATTTTACATTTTTCTTTTCACATTCTTGTAGATAATCAAAAACCCTTTCCATTGAGATATACATTGTCAATATTGCTGTGATATTTGATTTAAAATATTTATGGAAACTGTTGAGGGGTAAATTCTGTGAAAACAACATAGCCGCCAAAGAGTTAAGAAACCATTTGGAGGCCTTTACAACATTTTTGATTAAGGTTTACGTGAATATCTTTTGAACTCATTTACAAAATGGGTTTCTGAGCCAGGCCTTGAGACCCAAATGAACCGTACCGCAGTCTTATAATCTCATCAGACTTATGTCATTGGATAATTGAGTAATTGAGGTCATAAAATTCACATCCTGATCAGTCATCATAGAATGGAAATGCCATACACTTGCATAAGTAACAACAAAAATACATTCCAAGAATCACAAGTAATCTGTAAAATCACAATTACATCACATATGTCAGAGTTGATTGTCACAATGCCTTTGCAGAAATAAAAAAAACGCTGGTATTTCCATCTGCCTTCAATCTGTCATTATTATATAATAATAATAGATCATTAGAACCTTTTAAAGTCTTGGTTTGATCAGTGTACTAAAAAGCACTCGTTTTGCATCCCGTTTAAGAGTCTTTCCATATCTTCTGAAAGCACTCTTGATCTTGGCCTGCTATTATCATAGCGCTATATAAGTTGGCATATTAACTAAGTAACTAATTAACTAAAGTCTTTTCCACGTGACCATTGCTTTAGTTTTCTGTATATTTATTTTTAGCCCCACTTCTTCTCCGGCATTTGGCATAACATAACAAAATGGCAAAATAAAGTTTGATGAACAATGAATGCTTACTATATCTGATGACTGGGCCTTGAACATCAGTGATACAAATGCTTGACATAATACACAGACCTTCTCCAACGACTGGTAAGACAAATGCCTTAGCCTCATCTACAGCACCGAAGACTGTCATTTAGTCATAAAATAATCATTCATAATAAATTCATCAATATTTATTTCAAATAAACTGCTACAAAACAAACTCTAAGAGTCTAATTAAAAGGACAAACAACAAATATTTATGCTGTCATCATCATCATCATCATCATCATCATCATCATCATCATCATCATCATCATCATCATCATCATCATCATCATCATCATCATCATCATCATCATCATCATCATCATCATCATCATCATCATCATCATCATCATCATCATCATCATCATCATCCTTCTCCATGGACGCAATGCCCGTTGATGTCTAAATTGCAATTTGAGTTTGCCTCCTCCATTTGTCTCTGTCTTATGCTGCTTTGGTATGCTTCATATATGTCTATGTTGCACCATTATTCAATATTGTCTATCCAGTCTTTTCATGGTCTTCCTCTGATGTTTTCGCCTTCCATTACTCTGAGCATGATTCTTTTTATCAGCTTTTCATCGTTCATTCTGCAGATGTGGCCAAATAGTCTGAGTTTCCTTTCAATGACTGTTTGGATTATGTCTTTCTTTATGTTCATTCCTTGTTTTACATTTTTGTTGTTGATCTTGTCAACCCATCTGATTCCTAGCACGTTTCTTTAGCACTTTATTTCAAATGTGTAGAGTGTATGGCTGCATATGGCTGTCATCAGCAGTAACGAGCAGCAATTTAGCAAAGCACGAAAATTAAGGGAATAGAAATCGAATATAAGTAAGTGTAGATGCATTTAAAGTATTCACAAATTCAACCTAAATGAATAAATAACAAGTAACCTATTTAATGGCACACAATCTGTTCTGAGTTTGACAACAGGAACACACACACACACAAACACACCAAATTTTATCAAAATTTATAAAATATTACCCACATTACATATCATCTATTCACACAAAATTTGCAAATTTCAACCAAATCAGTTTGTACAGTTTACAAGATATTAATTTTTTAATGTGAACCAAAAAACGCAAGTTTCCACAATGGGAAAATCGCCATTGCAATCGCATCATTACATCATTTACAGCAGCGGTTCTCAACCTTTATAGTGCCGCGACCCTTTTAATTCAATTCCCATGATGTGGCGACCCCCAACCAGGCCCGCCGAGAGAAATTCGGGCCCCTGCAGAATAAAATTTCTTGACCTTTTTTTCTTTTTTTGCTTGTCAGCCTTTTTTAGGCCTATATCTTAAAATGAGCTGATGACCCTTTTTTGCTCGTCAGCCTTTTTACATGTTAAAATGAGTAAATTTTGCGCAATAACAATAAAAGAGACAACCCTATATTTTTGAAGGTCTCCGGCGACCCCCTGGCAAATCGTCATTCGACCCCGTTACATCAACCGCTGATTTACAGCTTGAGCTCAAAGTGCACGAATTGCACCATTTGCACGAATGGCACATAAGAGGATCAAATCTTAGTAACTATTTTGCGACTAGTCCAGGACAACAGTGCAAGAAAACTTTAGCAGAATTTCCTTATAGGCACTGGTCACTTTGATTGCTTAGTTAATTTCTGCGGCAGATTGACGAAACAGTTTTTCAGACAAGAGGCATGGCAGTGGTAGACAACGGACAACCGACACGACCAAAATCATTGAAACCGTTGCACCTGGAACTCACCAAAGTGTGCACGAATTGTCAGATTGTGAGAGAGATGGCATCGAGCAGCCCCCAGTGAGCAGAATTTTCAAAAATTAATATCTTGTAATTGTATGACTGATTTTGTTGAAATTTGCATATTTTGTGTAGAATAAGTGAGATTTATTGTGGATAAAGTTTTGTTAATTCTGAATAAAATTTGTTAAAAGTTATAGTGATTTCTAAAATGGCACCAGTGCTTCAATTTGGGACACAGCGTAGATTTTCATCCAGGTCAGTAAGCCCACATATGTATCAGCTGCTGTACTTCCATAGCTTCTTAGCCTGAGCATGGTGTTTCTTCACACTTTCTTTATTACTTCCACTCAGTTCATATGTGGTCAATTCCCCACATATGCCTAACAAAATCCTCTACCCAAGAATCAAAATCTTTCTGCTCAATACGTTCCCATCCCAGTCTTGGTCTTCTCACTAGGTCTATGATATCTTCTATTCCAAACTGCAGAACGCAATGCTGTAGGCCCAAAAAAAGAGAAAAAAGTGCTCCAAGACTGGAAGTGAGTCGAGAAGGATTAAAGCTATCAAAGACTAAGTAAATTCTTCATAAACGAATGAGACTAACCTTAGAGTTACAACATTGCGTGCAGAAAACACGCCCACATTGTCTGCAGTGATGCTTTCTACGAACTGCAGTGAATTTGGCCGCGCACTTGTAGCAGATAAAAGCATCATCATCAGGAACCCATCTAAAAATTAATGAAATTCATAAAATATGTCTCAAAAGCAACCATCATCATATCGGCATCGTCAATGCCCAGCTCTTTGTCAGGACAAGAATTTTCACTTATGAAAGTGATCACTCACTTGAAGATTACTAACATTAAAAACAACACAGCAGTATACAGACAAATGAAACTAATCACTAAATTAAGAAAAATCGAATTACATTAATTACGATGAAGTATCTTGAAGAATTAAGTATCATTTGCACATGCACCAACTACTGTCAGCCTGCTGTGCAGCTAACACAAAAAACGGTTGGTTTTTAGTCATTTCATCACGGCTTTGCTGGTTTTATGTCTTAAATGAAGAGATGAAACCAATGAAGAGATTTTGAATGAAATGGGAATAGAAAGAAGTCTGATGGCAACCATCAAAAAAGGCAGCTTTCCTTCTTCGGATATGTAATGAGGAAGAAAGGACTGGAGCATTTGGCAATAACCGGAAAAGTGGAGGGAAAAAGAGCCAGAGGAAGGCAGAGAAACACATATGTAGACTGCCTATGACAAGGAATTGAGGGAATAATGAATAACATAGAACTAATAAGAGGATGTCAAGATAGAACAAAGTGGAAGTCCATGGTCGCTAATGTAGAAATACACAGCACCTAAAGAAGAAGATGTCTTAAATAAACAACTGCAGCCAGTTTTAGAAGTGCATTATTATCTGTACCATTATCATATTTAGTAGCTCGTGATCATCAGTACGATGGACTGCGCCGTAATGAATACAAGTGTAATCAGGAAACGGCCAACATGGCGCTATAAAACCATCGTATCTGAACAGCACCACAAGAAAAGGAGGTTGACGTTGCCTACCGAGGCTTGGAGACAACAAGACAAGTGCATTTGAAGATGTCCTGTTCGGTTCCGGTCAGTTCAGCCGGCTTAATGAGCGTCCCGTAGAAGTAGACGTCCTTGGGGCAGCAGCCACCGCCGCCGCCGGGGAGATGGCCGTTGCCGGCGATCGGCAACCGGTCGCAATTACTCATTTGACGGAACTTCGCTACTGATTAAGTCCCTTCTTAAAGGAAATTATCATTTACGTTTCCATCGAATAGAAATAACACCACTGAAGACCATAGAATCTAAATTTCTAATGCAGTCTGTCTGATAGAAATTGTAACTTGGTGATTTTGCAAGTTCATTCCAAAATTCAAATCCGTTTTACTCGACTTTACTTTTTTGCATAGGCCACTCTCGTCCTCAGCGCCTCAAATAACATTTATTGTAAATAAAGCAATAACATTTTAGATATATGTAACCTGTAGACCTGTCATTATATGTAAACTGTACCATATGCAATAAAGAAAAAAAAAACCTTTTACGTGACTGTATTTATTTACTAGAATCGGCTACTTTTATCATTATCTTTTTCAATTGTATAATATATAATTTAAAATTGCATCTAACTAATTCTCTTCCATGTAGTCAATAGATTAAGTGGGCCAATAGCATATGAGCCAATGGAGGCCTTTGAAAGCATACACTGCAACTGACAATACCTGTTCTTTTAATTAAAATTAATATTTCGCAAGCAGGTAAAGAGTATTTTTACCATTTTGCTCTGAAACTCCACGATCAATAGGAATCTCCAAAGGTGTTTATGGAACCTCGCGGTTAAGCGATTTTGCTCTACTCATAGGATTTTTAAGACGCGTAACAAAGGTATGCTCGTGGCAAAATTTTAAAAAGATAATTTTCGAGAAATTTCAATATTTATTTCTCTCCTTTTGACTTATTCGGCAAAATTTGAATAATTTTGACTGAAATATTTGCCATATTTTCATTCGAATTGAATAAAATCTTTTGTTTTGCCATTTATTCAAACCTCAGAAAAATTTTCAACAAACGTTCGCTAGATGGCCTAATGCATTTGTTTTGATATTACTTGTTATGATTAGAGGTGGCGGACACGTTACAAGACCGCTGAAATGGGGCAGCGGTTCTAAAATTTTAGGGAAACCCTGCTTTAGACTGCTATATAGTAGGCTAAACATTTAGGATTTGGGTTTTCCAAAGCAAATAATATTATTTATAGGAGAATTATAGCCAAAATGTTGCATTGTACTAGGCTGGGAGTGACTTGCCTTGCTGCTGTATTTTGGTTGGTAGCTTGCAAGAAAATATCGGACACATGAATGTCCGGTATTGTGTCAATTTTTTACCGGACAAATAGGCAAAATACCGGACAATCCGGTTTAAAACCGAACAGCTGGCAACCCTAGCTGCAGATTCAAATTATCATTATATTGTGCCTCAATAGAACACCCGGAGTCAGTGGCATCTACCCCCCCATCCCAGTGGCCTCCACAGAAAAAGAAGAGGACTGCATAGAAAATGAAATATATTTTTATGTCACTGTACAATCAGAAATTTAATAACACATAATCACAACACATCACATCTAGAAAAATATCAATTAAACCATGATTTAACATTTGCATTAAAATACATGGAAAATGAAATATATTTTTATGTCATAATTAATTTAATACACATAACATCAACAAAAAATATCAATTAAACAAATTTTTAAAATGAACTTCACACAAACATAATTTTGATGTACTGTATCTTTCAAAGCATAACATGCATATTACAAAATAATTAGGTAATATGTTAACACAATATATCATCATCAATAAACAAAATATCTGAATTTGGCATGAGATACATTGTCTTACTATATATATATATATTATACTGTATTGTCTTTCAATTATCCTAAAACATCTTCAAGATCTGCATTTTTCCAAAAATGCTTTCCAGATTTAAAATATCAAATCTACAGATAGAGTTGATAGTTTCTCGTGAAAATTTTATTGAAAATCATAACGAAAATTTTACATTTTGGTGATACAAACAAACAAAAATTCTGAAAATGAAAAATGAAAACCACGACCACGTAAAAATGACATCTGGCATTTAAATACAAGGTCTAAGCTCTTTACAAATATTCAGTTGAAGCCTTCTCTAAAACAATGTCCTCCATGCAATGTAACCAACAATAAAGCAAATAAATAATGTCAACTACTACAATGTGATACTTACTATCAAATCTCTGTAATAAGAACATTGTATAGCACTTTGTTAAATTCATGCTTTGTACCAAAAAACATATAATAAATCAGTATCATTTCTATATACAATACATCCCAAATAATGTCACATTGTAGGAACTCAAAATTGAATGATGCCAAAAAGGCATTTACAATAACAAAACCTGTTTGTTATCCAGTCTTGGATAATTTTATAAACACCAGATAGGATTTGTGGAAACTAGAAGATTTTAAAACTGAATCTACTATAGCAATTTTGGTAATCTTTACTGGCCTGTCATCTTTCAAAAGCAATGGATCAGAATGCATGCTAGAATGCAAGCCCCAAAGCCAAATGCCTATGGCCAATGTCTGCCTAGACAGTGAATGCGCATGCAAATAATTATTGTATTATGGGAAATCTCACATTACCAAACAGCTACGAATATAGATGACAGTCTCTATAGCATAGCATCAACTTGAAGAAATATCCAGCTAGTAAATACATTCAATAGAAATACCTACAGTAGGTGGGATCGATTACAAGTCATGTGACCATGCTTTACATAGGGTCACTTGATAATACACAATGTTTTATACACAAAATAACGAACACATGCTAGTGCAAAATACCAATCGAAGGTTTCTCAGTTATATGATGCGGCAACTGTTTTGGAAATATACGGGACTCGGAGGTCCTAAATATACAAGGAAAAATGCAGACATTTTCAATTTATGTGCCTAAATTTTCCATTGCGGGCGCTGATTGATCCCCTGTAAATCTCTGCCCATGTTTAGGAATAAATAGCAAAAAGTGCTATATGTGTGATGAAAATAGCGGAAAATGTTGATAAAATTGCCACAAACAAACTTATGCAGAAGAAATCGCATGTACAAAAAAAAAACAGTTGAAAATGCAGCTCATTAAAAATTTGCTAAATATATGATCGCATTAAACGCACAGCCCTAGTTATACAAATTGTGCGACATTCAGCACAATACTGACCTGTTCTACATTGCAAACAGTGAGAAAAATATCAATATCATTTTGTAATGTTGCTAGCAGACTGATAAATTTCTCAACTTGGTTCTACTTTTCGGCTAACACCACACATGCACCCTGAACAAGCAGCAAGGAATGGTTCCGGAGGATTTACAATTACAAGTGGGGCTACTCATCAGCATTCATTAAATTATTCCAATTTTTATCACGAAAGTATAAAAAATAATAACTGGAATACATTATAATATAAATTACACACTTAAGCAATCATTAATACGACCATGAATAATCATCATATATGTCCTTCAGAGCATGCTATAAAAAATTATAATCAATTCTTGGATGCAACTGAAAAATGGTTAAACACATTGGTTACAGAATTTAATTTAAAATATATAAAAATAGGGATGCCATTCAACAGTGACTGACAAATTCTGGAATGCCTAATTTTAGATTTACAATTGGTCCATATATGACATTGAAACCAATGCATAACTGATTAACAGTCAAATGCACAAAGTACAACTTTCATTCACACAAATAAAAACTATAAAACTTTAAATCCAAAATGAGACATAATTATTGGATATGAAAACAGTCACCATAGAAGCTATAACAGTTTGCATTTAAGTCATGCAACTGTCTCTATGAAGATTATTCCTCAAATTTCTGACTGGCCTTCTCAGTGCAATATAAATATGGTGCACCATCTTCAGAAAACTGGCACTATAGAAGTCATCAGGTGAAGTACAATTAGACTCCAAAGGGTAAAACTAAAATATATTCCATCTGAAACTTTTAGAAGACTCTGGAAGGTTAAGGTTCAATACATTCAATAGAAATACCTAAAGGATAAACAAGACTTTTCAAATGTTTGAACTCATGTCTTCCTAAATTAAGCCCAGTGAAGAAGAAGCTAAATAACAAACTGTAAATATTTAAAATCCTCGCACTGGGGTACAACGGTGTAGAGGCACATCCCCCCGGGTGGCGGATAGGGAAAGTCCTGGACAGAGAAACCTCCTGGGATTGCACCAAATAATATGGAATGAATAAGTTGCCTTGGACCAAATGACATCTTGACGTTCTCTTACTTACTTACTTACTAACTGAACCAGAAGACAATGGTGGAATCAAACCCAGTGGAAGATCTTCGAGCGCAGGCAAAGGTTGCTGAGAGCGGATGACCAATATAAAGAAATATTGCTGTCATCTTGATATACTGTGAAGTCCTTACCAGTGCACAGAGAATATGAGGTCATGGAAGTACATGAAACAGAGATATGAATGGAATAATCGATGTAAAGACACTAACAACCAATAAAGATAAATGGGGAAGTTTTGTGTCTCGCTATTGCTGCTGATGAGCTGGCAGGAAGCAACTAATATGTGGAATGCGCTCCCTGATGCACTGGTCGGGATTACTTCACCTGAAACGTTTGCTAAAGAGCTGAAAACGCATTTGTTCGTATAGTTGACTGTTTGACTGTACAGCGCTTTTGGTTTTGGCCGTTGGCCATGTTACGGCACTTCACAAATCGTCGAATAATAATAATAATAATAATGATGATGATGATGATGAAATACAGTATTCAAAATTCCAGGTGAAATTGCAGATAATCCATATAATCTACTTGTTGAAAAATTTAATATAACGAATGTTACATATTTTGTGCAATGAGCAAACCAAGAAACCGCAAACATTCTCAGTTGTAATTGCAATGGCTAAAAATAACCACCAATGTGCTGCCAAGATTACTTGTTAGAGCAAAATGACATTTAATTTATTTCCCAAATTCACAAGAAAGCTTCATAAATAAAACTCAATATTGAAATAAAATCATAAAATCTGCAAACAACACAAAGGCAGATGATGTAAAACTGGTCATCAATTCAAACTTATAATGAATGTTTGGTAGCTACTGCAGTAATGTTATGCAGGATGACCTATAATTTCTTGTCTGTAATTTATTAACTGTGTACAAGAAATGACATATCTAAAGGTTTGTCAAAAATTGTTCAAAATTTGAAAAATTAAAAATTTCTTTAAAGTCAGCAATTAAGTTAAGCAATTAACTGGGAAAGTTAACTGAATAATATTGTAACTCAATTTTGGCAAGAGGGCCATGAAACTAAAGATTTTAATAAACCTATTCTGGAATATAAAGCCAAACTTTTCACTGCTCAAAATCCAATGATATCTTCTTTACCTTTAAGCAATATGGATCAATTAATAAGAAAACCTAAGACATGGGAAGGAAGAAATTGTACAAATCTGTGCCCTTTCAACTGCAGCTTGGGCTTGGGGCAAGACCAGGGCATTTTTTGTAAAAAATTATTTTCCAGAATGCAATAGTTGGCAGTAAGCTGTCAACAAGAGGTAGCGACCGTACAATATTATTCTAATTGTTTGGACCATCGATAAAAACAAAATGTATGATAAAAAAATTGAAAAAGACAGCAAACAGATATAGTTCAAATGTTCTATTTTTTAACTTAAAGTTGCAATTAAAAAATTAAACAAATCTTCAGATTTTCCAAGAACACCGTTCCGCCTCGTACCGACACAAAAAAGCCTCGGACAAGACTAAACAAATATGCTTTTAAAAGTTAATAGGAAAACTCATTAACTTGATTCAAACACAAATATTTTAACCATCGTAGATAAATTCTGAAAGTTGGTTGCACGAATTCTTTTGCAGACCACAAGCATCCTGCTAATTTGACATCATGTCTGATAACATGCAAAGCAAACATGTCCACAGTTTCAAATTCTTAAACCTGCCTAAGCATTTATAAATGCAGTGACCATAGACACAAGCAGACTTGAGCTTTGGCCATGAGCGCTTACTGATTGGAAGCTATAAATTATAATCCATTCTTAATCTTTAATTGATTTGACTAAGGCACTTTGATAGACCAACACCAAAAGCTGTGAAACTGCAAATTATGTACAGCTATATAATTTACGGCAAATCCAGCATTCTCACCTGTGATCATTCTTTGTGGGCAAAACCAATTCCCATTTACATCAACATTTCTTTTACATTTTCATGAATTAGCCACAGTGCTGAGAATTCCAAAAAGTCTGTAGTCAACCTGTAATTCATGCTGGTTCACGACATTTCTGCATCAGTAATTTCTGTATACAATTTTCAGTCTCAAATCCATCAACTTTTCCAATGATGCCTCTCAAACCATCCGGATGTAGAATAAGACGATTCAAAATTATGTTAAGTAAAAAAGCAATTGTCACAAACACCACAGCCTCTAAATATGCATCTATTAAATGAAAATATACCAAAACAGAATCAAAATCAACATTTACATTTTAATATTGCATAAATTACACTAAAAAGAATATCATGTAACTAATATACCAACTCACAAAAACACCACATCAATTGAAAATCATTATGATATATACAGTAATTGAGTAAACCATAATATATAATTGGTACTCTAAGGAAACTTTACATGATTTATCTACAAAACTGGAACTAAACCACTGCAGAAAACTACAATATTCTCTGATTCTCAAAAGCAGAAAACTGAAACCAAGGTATGTGCAGAACAACATGAAAAGAGCAAACTATAATTCCTTTTCACTAAAAAACCCACAATTAAAAAGTGCGAGCTAAAGCAATTTTTCACATAATCTGAAAAAATCATATGAATAATCATATGAAAAGATTGAACACAAGGCATAAGGAGCACATATTAATAATTTTAGAAAAATATTTGGAAATCATAAATAAAATAACTTCTGTAAACTTCTCTCTCAGATTTCCATACTCACTCTTAACTTATTAATCTCTAAGATAAAGCTTTGACAAAAAGCTGAAAATCATGATAAAATGAATGATGATAAATATCATGATGATAACCATGGAAAATGATGATGACAACAACAACATCTGGACTACTGTTGATTAAGTAAAATTGAACGAGGTTGTAATATTCCATCAAGAACAGAGGTCATTATTCAGTTACTTAAGACCAGACACAAACTCAACACAGAAGGCACAGATGTTACCACTACACAATAACAACTCACTCCTACACAATTACAGATGAAAATTAACTTTCAAACCACATTAACACAGGGGCTTCAACTCTGCCAGGATGTCAGAAGCATCACAGCTTAGAGCAAAGACAAGAAGAAATAGAAATCCACTCATTGCTACAAGGCTTAGAGAGTATGCGCATGCACATATGCATGTGTTGTCACTATAATTATGGAAAGAGCCGAAAATTTGACGGGAAAAGTGTCAAAGTCTGGGATATAAATTGGTGTTTATTACAATTTTAGGTGTGCTAACTAATAGAAAGCTTGAACAAAATCTAAACACTGTCATGAAATATCAACTTACAAACAGCTGAATGCACGCTGGACGACCAGACGTCAAACTATATCACACATTGGATCAATTAAAGTGATCATTCGTAATACATAAACAGCACTAAATAGTTATAAATACAAGCACCATTTCAATATATCATTCAATGGTTACTTAAAATTCACTGTGACTGGAAGAATAAAGAATGATCAGCAAACCACTGAATTATTTCTATTAAGACCTTAAAAATAGCCTTTGAACCGTGCACAATCAGAACATCTTGTTTTTGCCTTCCACACTACAACGGGCCTCGATGATGATGATGACGCCAAAGTCACTACTGGAGAGTTTATGAGAGCTCAGCATTTACAGACAGAGTTGCAAGTGAGAATATTCTTTTGTAGAGAAAACAAATTGTCGAAAATTTCTCTGAAGCCGTTACTGTGGATGCAAAATAACACCGCACTAGAACAGGTTCTCATCTTGGCGCAACAAAGGAGTTGCCAACGTGGCCTCATTGTTCTGAGTGGCTTTCTTTGAAGCTGTTTGCTGCTGTGCAAGAGTTGGTTCAGGAATATAAGGCTGAAAAAACAAACCACAAACAACTGCATCAATGCTACTGGTTCAGACCAATGAAAAAATGAATTCAAAAAGAAAACAAAACTGGTTGAAGCTTCAACTACTAACAATACATATAAAACCACAATAGTTCAAGTTACCAGAAATAATTCAGCCTCATTATTATTATTATTATTATTAAGGCAAATTTTACAGCACAGTGGGAACTGTAAAGGCCAGAGTCGAGGGTGCTTTAACAAACATTACTTGCATGAAATGTTAAACAAGTGAATCTTTAGATTCTTTGTCAATAGCACAATAGAGACTTTAGCTTTTATAGCCTTTAAAGGAAATGTTTTAGAACTCTCCCTAATTAATAGATAATTATTGATGCTTATGAATTGGTGCCTAGCATGCCTAGCATTGGGAGCCTCAGTGACTCATTCAGCAAAGCCTTAGCCTCCGCCTTAGATGAGTCATTCACCTGAATATGAACCCAGGCACTCACATGTCCACCTGTGTTGACTTCAATATGGCCACTGTAGCCAGTGGTGTAGCGTGACTTTTGGGGGCCCAGAGGGCGGCATCCTTGATATGGGGCCCCACAGTTTGGGGCTGACAAGCAAAAAAAGGTCGTCACCACATCATCTCTAGGGTTAGGGTTTAGGGTTAACCCTAACCTTAACCCTAAACAAAATCCCCTCTTCAGGGGCCCCACGCCCGGGGCCCGGTCAACAAAGTGCCCCATGCCCCCCTCCTTAGGCCACTGACTGTAGCACTTAAGGCTGATGACTGGTGCATTATTATCAAAATGTTTCATCAATTGAAGATCAAAATTTCAAGTTCACGAATCTACTTGATTTTAAGTTAATGCAAAGCACAAAAACAAAGAAACACTAACCCGATCCTTATGAGTCGCTTCACGCGCAAAGCAACTGCCGACCGGAAGAGGAGATTCGTCGACCGTTGCGAGGTTTGCGTAATCCGCTTGGCTGGATTTTTCAGGGAGCGGGGGTGGCGCCTCTTCGAACGATCTGGTCACAGAACTGTTCTTCATCGCATCTCTGCTAGGACTTTCGAGCGGAGAGGCACACGGCGTCATGGTAACAGTACGCATTGGTCTCACCTGACTGCCGGACCGGCCCTTTCCGTCGCTGTCGGGCCTCAGAGGCCGCATCGGCGTCAACTGCAAAAAACCGTTCAAAACTCAACAACTACACTCTAATATTGCGCCTAATCAATTAATGTTCACAAGCGCATTACAATTAATGTCAATTAATTATTATAAGCACAATTAAACAGATGTGTCTTAAACTGTTTACGAAAAGCGACGGGCGACTTTATGTTCCGTAGCGCTGGTGGAAGGGCGTTCCAGGCATGGGGTCCAGCATACGAGAAGGCTCGTTGCCCCATGACTGTCCGAAGATGAGGTTTCTGGCATTGGTATTAAAAACTATTGTATTTAAAACTACAGACACAGTAACTATCTTCAAAGCATGTGATGCTTCGATGGCCTCCCTCCAGAATCTTCATATATTTCCTAAATATCTTCTTACTAAAAGCAAGCAAGCACAATTCTAAAAGATATCAATAAAATCTATCAAATCTTTCAAGACAAATCTGATCAATGCACTCAATCCATAAGGTCTAAAGATTATGCAGATTCTTCTTATAAACAATCTCGTTATAATGGGCATTAATGGACCTGCAGATTCGGTCTCTGAATCCACAGTCCAATATATTTAGTATTTAGGGGGCGGAAGATGGCAGAGTGGGTTACACGCTGGAGCGGTAGGCTGATGGAGCGGGTTCAAGCCCCGTTTCGCGCCCCTAACGGCTTTCACACAGTCAGTAATGCCTCCTAAGACACTTTAAATCAGGCTAAGTCAAGCTAAGTAATTGAGTCAGGTTTGACTGCATACTGAAAATACAATATAACACTGAAAAGGGACCAAAGAACTCTGCATGCTACTTTTGAATTTCCTTTCTAAAGAAAGGTTGTAATAATGAGAGCCTACATCATACACTACAGCAACTATTCCATTGCAATACACAGCAAAATGCATGACAACCAATCAAATGCATTAATGTGAATGAGATTTACACAACTTTAACAATTTCTTTGTCCACTTTATGGAACCAACTTATGAGAATCTCAAAATGAAAATCTACTATCGGTATGCATCTAACAGTCCTAAGAGGTTGGCTTCACCTCCTGGCTCAGCTCGATCACTGATCCATCTTTCGTATCAGCTTTGACAAGCGACGATGTAGAATTTCCAGATATAACGGAATCCCTCTGCGACGACGAACTTTTGCGCTGAGGAGAACTGCGAGCCGAGACATTATCGTTGCTCAAGCTTCCGACATTGAAAGAAGAAAGAGCTCGCATGATAGACTTAGATTCGGCAACTGACGGCAGCACGGATGGCGTCGCAGGTCCCCCGGCAATGTTCGGCGTTGAGGCTCCAATTACATTGCGGCTGAAACAACAGAACATCTCAAATCATAAAACTTTGCAATCAACAGAACATCTCAATAAGAACATAAAATTGCATAAAACTTTGCAATCAATAAGACCATAAGAGACTCAGACAAGAACCAATTTCTCAATTGTAACATTGCAATTAATCTTAAACTGCATCCACAATAATTAGCATCAACCGATGGCACACCAAATTAAATAATTAAAGATCCAGTCAAATGATGGTCAGGAAAACAGGTGACAATTAATCAATTGTAAAGATGGGTGTTTCATCTTTTTCTAAAAATGTAATGTAATGTTTGCCTCTTCTATTTCTACTCAGACGAGCTCCCGGAGTTGGAGAATCACGATAAAAGTGAGATTTTACATTGAATTGAGTGAGGGAGTATGAAGTGATGCCCAAATGGATGGATTCAGTGCATTGCAGAGAGAGGTCCAATCACTCTAAATGCTCAATGCTGAGCAAAAGACTGCTCATGATCTAGGGACATGAACATCCATATATGGTAATCAATGGAGAAAATCAGGCGATGTGCAGTGGAAGAAGGCTGTTTGAATAGTTCAGTGTCATAAGATGGTGCCTGGCCTCAAAGTGCTGCAGAAACAAGAATTACCGTATTATCTCGGGTACAAAACACAGCCATGCATAATACACACCCAGAGTTTTGAGATTTATCATAATGCAAAAATCTTTAAACCTGAAATTTCAGCTATGAAGTGTAACCTTCACACTGTATCAAAGAACAGCGGCGGTTTCACCATGTTGATGACTGGGGATGCATCCCCCCACCGGGGTTCCGGATGACCTTTTAAATTTAGTGAAAAATACTACGAATTACCTTCTTTTTTAGCTTGTCGGCCTGTTTTGCAAGGTTTATTAACATTTAGTGGTCAAACAATGACCTTTTTCTCTCTTTTCTTTTGTTTTTTTTCTTCTTCACTTTGCATCCCCAACACCAACTTCCTATAAATTTGTTTCATCCCCCCACCAAGAATTCCTGGAGCCGCCACTGTCAAAGAACCTAACACTTTCAAGTTACACACAGTTGGCTTCTTTTCACAATGTTACTATGCGTAAAAGAACCAGCGGCCGACTTTCCCGCTTGGTCACAGGTTTTGGGGCAGTGGTATCATAAGCGCGAAGGCACATGGGCGTCCGCACATTAGGGCAAGAGGGGGGCACTTGCCCCTTGGAAAATATGCAAATACCAATATTTCACAATGAAATCTGAAAACCTTGCTAAAATATTAACCGTGACCATTGTGTTAAAATGTGTTTTGCCCATCCTGGGAAAATTTCATGTCACATAACCATGACCATTGTGTTTGCCCCTCCTGAAAAAATTTCTGCAGGTGCCCATGTGTAGGCATCGAATGCCATAGCATCACCACTTGGCCATGGTCACATGATGTATGCACTGGTTTGTGAGATAATGACCCTTTGGTTCTGAGGAAGGGATCAGGAAGCACAATGTACTTCTAAGTTGAGCACAAAATCATCGAAAGAAATGAGCAGAAATGCTAAATTACTTATGCTCTGTGCATGATAAACACATCTTGAACTGAAGAAATTCACATTCATGGGGGAAAGATCCGTGACCCGTGGCAACCCTCTTCTCTGGAACTCTCTTCCCGCCTCAGTGACATCTATTACATCCTTCGAGGCATTTGCGACTGCCCTCAAGACGCACTTATTTCGCGCATCTTATGAACATTTGTAAATCATTCTTGACTTTAGCTCTAGCTATGCTACAGCGTTATATAAATTATCCAGAGAATAGAATAGAATTCCATAAATAACAAATAGAAATTAAGGCAAAAACCAAATCCAAATGAAGAATGATCAAGCAAAGGGATAAGATGTGCTCAAGCAATAGAAACTAATCTTAAGCATATGCATCATTTGCAATGTGACAGCCTGAACTGTGAATTAATTTCAAATGCCTACAGACAAAATCAGAAAAGTCATAAAGGAATCAACAGCTACATTCTGTCAAACAAAAACAACATAAAAGTACATTTCCAAAGCACTTAATCACATAACATGCACCAGTGTACAACAGGGCCAGTGGTATAGGATATATAGTCATAAAGACTTCATTTGATTTGTAAAACGTGTATAACATGCTGGCCATATGCATGAATATATACAGCTATCTGAACACGATTTCAATAAACTCTGCCTATATTAAATACATCATTATCATGCAGTTTGGTTAAATGTCAGACAAAAAAACAAGGTTGTCAGCATCAACAGCAACAAACTAGTATAGCAATCATAAAAATTCTAAATAATTCGGTGAATCCTGGATATTAACTAAAAGAGGGAGGGAGAAAATACAGACATTTGAAATGCAGTGCTATAGAAGACTACTGGAAATCAGCCAGCAAGACAAAATATCAAATGAGACAATGATGCAGTGGTGACCGGACAATTCGGAGACGGACAATTAGGAGAATGACTAGTATCGCCCAAAAAGTTGTGAAACTGTTTTAAAATATTACTGTTTTATAAGGTTTAGAGTTAGAGTGAAACTGTGCTCCGAATTGTCCTATCCGAATTGTCCGACTCCGAATTGCCCTAAAACCGATGCAGTAAATAGGTAGAGGAAAAATCACTGTTCAAAGAAATAGCCAAAAGAAGCACCAAATACACTAGACATGTGATGAGAGGGTCTTGCCCTGAACAAACCCCAAACATTCCAGAGGGAACATATTGAGGTTTTAATACCAAAGCAAGACCACGAAGAACTTGGCAGGAGACATCAAAGAGTGAATGGGAGCCAAAAACTACGGCATTATGAAAAGAAATGCAGAGGACCGATCCAGGTGGAGACACATCATATGACTGCCAGCTCTTGAGTCAAAGATGGTACATGATGATGATGATGATGATATAATTACAATAAAAAATCATATAGGACCACATCCTTCGACAACTCAGAGGTATCGCAAACCTTTGAAAATCTAATGATGATGTAGGTTCTGATATGAGCTTAACCCTTTGTTAAACGAAGGCCCACAGTTTGGCTTCAAAAACATATTGGTTATGTGGATTGCCAGGACAAAAGGGTTAAGAAGAATGCAATAAAACAGAATGTTAGCCAACTACTGTAATCTGCTAGAAATAGAAACACGACAGAAAACGGCATATTGTGAATGTGACTGAATGAAAGAGTGCAGAAGAGGGTATAACAAAGTCACAAACAGAAAGTGTCAATGACCCTTAGCCCCTATACCGTTTACCCCGAGCCGGACTCGGGTTACGTAATCGACACTTAGCCGTTTACCCCGAGAGGGACTCGGGCAGCACTTTGCAAGCCTACAGCTAACCGGCTAACCGTTGCACACAAGTCTGGCTCGTTATTGAACAAATATTGGCTTAGTATCCATTTATTCAGCAGATGGCATTTATTTATTTAAATATTTATGCCGCTAACTCTACAGAATATTGATATTTTCCGAAAGGACCCTTGGACGTTGCCTGTAATGGCGGTGCCTTAGCGACCGGAGATTCGTTGTCATGCGGCAAAATTCCTCAAGAAAGTGGGGAAAAGTCGCAGGCAATCAAAATCCAAAGCAAATATAAATAGAATAAAAGCAATTTTGAGGTTTCTGGTCATAGTTGAATGGACATTATGTGTTGAACTGGAATTACATTGGTTCCAATAGCGGCCTTTCACGTAGCATTTGTAAGACTTTATTCTTTCGATCTCCAAGTAGAAATCCAATGATTGAGGATGTAAAGTGATAAAGGGATACTAAATCTGACCTTTATATCAATTTCTAAAGTTTTCTTAGCTTTTACGCTTCAAAGTCAGAAGTATTTAAAATATTTTAAAGTAATGTATTGCCGTACTAAAATAAATGGCCGCCATGGTAACGGATTTAAAAATTTTAATGAACGGTGAAGGGGTTAACATAGATTATGATAGGAAACCAAGCAATATTAGACAAAAAAAGCATTGCAAGCAAAATTCTGAATACGATTAAGCAATAAAAGACTTCTGTCTAACTGCAAAACAGAAATGATGATAATAGCAAAAAGCAGCAATATGACTGCAACAAATCTTGACATAAAAGATAATCCTTTCAAACCAGCAAAGGTAACCTCATAATGAAAGCACAACCTATTCATAGAATAGTTGCTCAATATGTACAAATGCACCGATCTTAAATACGAGTAACATTGCACAACCTAGTTTTAAAAGCAACTGCATACAGCACCCACCCATCCACAGCTAAGGTGCAGCATATGCATAAAAACACAGCAAATGAGTCAACTACTTTTGCAGAAAGCACAACATGTCTGCCACACTATAGTCAAAAGCAATAGTTGTGCACAAATGTGCTGTAGTAGCTCTATCCACACACTGTTATGAACATTTAGCAAGCAGCTAGTAATGTGAAACAGAATACAGAAAAAATGCAAAACCTCAATATCTTGATTTTACATCAAGCATATGAGCCTATGACACAGTAGGCTTGCAACTGCAGATAAGTGAGACTCACTTTGACCGCAAATGTCCCTGGTGCTGTATCTGCAATCTAAGGACTTTCTGAAGAGGAAGGGTGTCGGACAACCTAATCCACAAAGCACTGAACATCTAGACAAGCGCTCGTACGCAACTCAGAAATGACACGAGGCCGGAAATCCCAAAAATACCTGGCACAGACGGACTGGATCAATGTCTAAGAGTCAATTTTTATAAACAATTTTGCCGCTTTAAAGAAACTAAGAAAACAGGCAGTGCTTTGAAAATGGGTGAAACTGGCATTCAGTAGAAACCTTCACGACAGATATTATAAGATAATGGTACAATGTTAACCCTTGAACCGCTGGAACCGAGTATAATAAGTTACTTTGCGTATAGTTACAAAGTATACGGAGGTTTAAGGGTTAAAATTATTGATTCCTCAAACACAGAGACACTACGATAAACACAGAGCATCTGACACGCGTTGAGGGCCAACAGGCCACATAACTGATCTTATTTCAGAACAACATTCTTATCAACCAGTCTACTAGATATCAGGTGTTTGTCTTCCTCTCCACCTTATCTAACGTGAACGGAATGCCTCTTTACTTCAATTCACAAACACAACACAAGCATACAAAAACTTTATGGCATGGTTGGACCTAACCTTACTTCCAGTAGCGTCATTTTGGCTGCTCGTGCGTGTCTGTATGTGGTTTGGAATATCGCCATTCTTGGCGGTTTTACTGACGCCTTGCGCTTATTTCTTTATGCTAATCGCGTGGATTGTCGCTTAGTTGTTGTTTTTGAAGCGGTCGGCGATCATCTTTGTGTTTTCTCTGAGCTGAACATTCGGATTTATGTCGTCCGTGTCAGCGTGGTTGGTCCGTCATTTCATCTAAACCACCAGCCTGTCGACGGAGCCTACAGGCTATAAAGGGCAAAGACTGTTCCGGGTCACGCGCGGAATTCCATCTTCAGTCGGTTTCCTGTCAAGTTCGGCAATGGATTACTGTCTCGCAGATGACCACCCTCAAGGATTCGCCGCCTGATTTTCGCCACGCGGACAAATTTTTCTCAGCATCCATGCGGTCCATTAACATTCTGTTCTGCGGTTTGCTGACTCTTTCACGGAACGTCTTCTTGCGGAAGACCGCCTTCTGAAGGTTCACTGCCTGATTTCGACACAACAGTGACCTCTTTTGTGCCATCTGAGTGGAATTTCCATCAAGACCAACATCTTCTGTTCCATGTTGATTTGTCAGCTTTTTTGACAACGCTTTTGACTTTGGCCTACACCATGCTACGGCGCTATAGAAGTTGTCCAGAACCATAACCAAATTGGATTTTCACCAGATAATACAGAGTTTTGAATAATTTCAAAATAATAAATATCTCATAAAAATGTCAAGAGTGGTTGACTCTCCAAGTTCCAGAACATCAGAAGATATTCATTATAAATTGCTATACAGAACATCAAATAAATAATTACCATAATATATAATTAATTTATAATTTTTGTATTATTTCAAGTTAAACATAGCTGGGAAGGAAGTGTTAGATGGAAAATATTAGTTGCAGGCTTGTAAAACCACAAAGACCAAATCAAAAGGCAACATAACTTCATCCAGACACAACATGAATACATAACAGAAAATTCACAAATGTCAAATTATCATTACTAAAAACGGATCAAATAATATGAAATCAATCACCAATGGTGCTCTATAAGAACAAAAATCTTTAAAAAACAAAAAATAATGAACACAAAATAAAAATGTTCAGTTAATAAAAACCATTTTTTAAATGAATGCCATGCTCCAACAGAAACCTCGCACAAATCTCTGGACAAAAAATATTACAACTCTAAAATCTCTAATGCACCCCAAGAGTAGCAATTTCTGTAATTAACTGTGAGAGAAGTACCAGCTTTAGGACTAATTTGTTAAAATAGGTAAATGAAGTGAAGACCTAAAAATTTATATCCAAATACATTAATTAGAATGCCACCCCAGACTTTGAGAAAGAACACCTCTTGTATAACTCAGCAGCCCTATTTAAATAAAAAATCTGCCTTAAAGCTATGCTAATCACAAAGGGTTATCATTGAATGTAAATAAGCTATCAAAATTTCTAATTAATAGAAGTCAGCTCAATTAATTATTTCACAAACTCAATTAATTAATTATTGCATATAAGTGAAATACCTATTCGATTGTATGAGACAAGTTGCAGGCATGCTATGCACTCGCTTGACAGAATTCAGTGGAAAGAGGTCTGGACCATGCGAAAGATAATCTTCATCTGTCACCTGACAAAAAAAAATTCAATAACTGACAACTGAAAATCAACATGATGAGACATTATTCACTATAAATACTCTGAATATTATAAACATTCAAACAGATACATAATGCATCCCAAAACCTTAACCCCATTAACTGGGCAACTATTTGTAACTCAATGTAAAATGGACGAGCGTTACTCGGGGCACCCAGTTAAGGGGTTAAAAACAATACATCAGCAGGTAAGGTACTCATACCAAAGCAGTAACATCAACACACAGGACGTTTGTCAGAGAACTATGAAATGAAGGCAAGGAGAAATGATACTCTATGAAGCCATCTAGCATAAAACCCTGCAACTAAGGGAAAATAAACGAAGATAATGATGAAGAAATGGATTAGTAAAGTTTCGATTAATTATAATAGTGTCTGGGTTTATGAAGCCATAAATCCCTGCTAAACAGCAACAAAAGACCCATCAACACATAACAAGAAACACCAAATCATCCTCGTTCTTTAACTGTGCTCCAGCAATCGTGTTCAACTACTCATCTCTCCTCCAGGCAAAATTGCAAAAATCTGGGAACAGATCAGCTTCACATGGAAACCCAATTTTATGGAATTCTCTGCCTGCGAACGTTATAAAAGCTAACTCTATTGCATTATTTACAAAGAAATTAAAAGACTCACTTGTTTAATATCTCCTACAAGCAACATATGCTAAAGCATCCTGACTGTTTTGTCATGCTCACTGTGCTATAAAAATGTCTCAATATTAATAATAATAATAATAATAATAATAATAACTACAGAATTGTATACTTTAACAGTTGCAAATGGATATTATTATTATTATTATTATTAAATGTCAATTTGTAGAGTGCTATGTGCCTGGCGAAGGCCATAGTCAAGAGCGCTTTATAGAAGCCTCTGATACGAAATGCTAAAAAGATGCGTCTTGAGTTTCGTTGCAAATTTGTCGGGAGTGGTCTCGTTAGTTATTTCCTCGGGGAGGGAGTTCCAAAGTCTGGGGTTCCCCCTCGAGAAAGATCTATCCCCGAATTTGGCTGTCTTAGATGGGGGAGGGACAACAAGCTGGACCCGGCGACTTGATCGTAGCTATATATCATAGGATATATATCAAAGCTCGTTTCTCTAACAAAAATTGTGTCTTCTGTTCCTTCCAAAGTCAAATAAATTATAATCTGAAACAGAATGGGACCAATTAAGACAAGAAGGAACTGACAAGCATAACAGCTGTAAATTAAGACAGAAAGAAGTCCATTTATAAAACTCCACGGAATGTCCATCCAGAGATTGCAAAAATTCAAACTAGCCTAACTAATTTCTCCATGAAGATATATGTCATCAAATTCACAAAGCTTATCTTAACTACAGCAAAACCTGTTGAAATTCATATGTGCAGAATGCAATGAAGTCTGATCTCTTCACCTTAATGCCATACTCAGTCTCGAGCACATTTTTCATCTGACAGTAACGCAGTTCCAGATGCGCCTGAAACGGCTGAAGACTCTCTGGAGCTCGTTCTCGATGTATATCCAACGCCTTCTTCAGCAACAAAAGCTGAAAATAAGCAAAGCCGGTTGTGATGAAGCATTTCACTTGTATTCATCGTTACAAGCATACAATGCATTAGCAGACGCCACTTTCAGCTTTAAAGCCAAATTATTTAAAACCTTTTCACAGCGCTGTCACTGCGTTTTTGAGCAACTAACCGGTATACTGCACAATTTCTTTTGTGAACCAAGCATGACAACTGTAGGTATGTATATCCTATAAATTTGCACATGTTGCATATAGGCAAGCATTATACTGTACACAGAGCATACTTCATGAATCAAAATATCATATTCTGCAATGTGTAAACAATTACAAAGTGTATTAATCTTCACACCACTAAGCATTTTTCATAACGATTTCTTCTAAGGAGGGGTGGCCCATCTATCTTTGCCCAGCCTCTGAAAAGTCGCTATTGTCACTTTTTAGACCATCAGATTCTGCATTCAAAGCTTTACAAAACTGGCATTTCAGGTTGTTGATTGTGTCCATGCAGTACAAGTTATCAGCCATCAAACATAACTATCCTAGAAAAATTTAATGATTTTTCAGATTTTCATGTTTTAGTTTAGTTTTGGTTTCAATGCTACAATCGTGAGGTTACTTGGCTACAAATGCGTATAAAGACAATAAACATACGTTTTCTTAACATTATACTAATATTTCAAGCAATTAATGTCAGTTACTTACTAATAAATGTATATTGAATAATATAAACTGCCAAATGTCATGAAACACAATCTGGCTTGACAATGGATACTGTTCAATGCAATTCCTTCACATCATGTATGCTTTGAATGCTTGCTACAGTCTATTTTACTAAATTCTTACACCATAGTTTTATTTTGCTTTTATTGTATTTGGCCGGTTTCACATTTTAAATACAAACAATGCATCTCAAAAATTGAAGTTTAAAACTGCTCCTGTTGGACGCTGTGCTAAGACAGAGATAGAGTTAAGTTTAAAGACATCAAATATAAGAAAAACTCAACAAGAAAAAAAATTCAGGGGGCCAGGCAGAATCCACTCTAGGTACCTTTGGTAAAATGGGTGTAGCTGAGTAACACCGTAGTAAATGATCGCAAAATATGTCAAAATGTGTATAAATGGAACCCTACAGATATCTAAAAGTGCTTGCAAATATCTCATCAGGCCTCTGAAAATTTGTGCACAACCGAGGTGTCAACAACCCCCTTAGTGATGCAAGAATTATTATTATTATTGTTATTATTATTATTATTATTATTATTATTATTATTATTATTAAGGTACTGATTAATGTGGTAACTTGTTCAAACGAACTGCATGAACACATTACAAAGTTACAAATAACACGTGCGATATAACCACATTTTAAGTCTCTCCTTAAAAGTATTCATTTGAAGTTCAAATTAGAGTAAAGAAACATCAATAACAGATGTTTTCCAAAAGTATTTAAGACCAGACATTTATTTTAGGAATTACTCTAAACGTGGTTACCTGATGCTTAGTTCCTTGTCGTAGACGCGTTATTTGATCCCGTTCTGCTTCGTTATCGCGGCTTTTTAAGTACTCATCAGCATAGAATACCTAGAAATATCAAATTAATGGCATCAGCCGTTCTTAACGATGAGTTCAAACACTGGGCAATATCATTCTTGACTAAAATATGAACCTTCAGTTTTCATGCATTAAACTTCAACTCAAGGACTCGAGCTTTTCATGAGCTTTTAATCTCCCACCAGCACTTCGAGACAAGACTATGGCACGTTCAACTTTTCTTGTTCGGCTGAAATCTTTTTTGTTGATCGGCTGAGGCACATTTGTAGAAAAGTGAGCCAGAGAAATGGACTTATTCATTCATTCATTCATTCGATCCCCATTAAAAAATAAAACTAATAAGGCAATAAGATGGAAAATAAAAAAGCTAACCTTGTAATTGGCAATACCGCCATTGACTGCAGCATCTACCACTCCATGTAACACCATCCCCAGTGGATCGGCTCTCAGGTTAGGATCGGCCAAATGCTGATCGATCAACGATCGGATTTTGTCATTGGTTTCATCGATCACTTCGATTGCAAGTTCCAGTGGACTGACGTCAAACGTGTGGGTAGACGTAACAGGGAACCAGCGTAGTATTCCAGGGAACGGAAATGAAGTAACGAGATTCGTTCGCTCGAGCCACATGTTCTGGAGTCGAAACCAATGTTAATTTTAACCCTTTAGCCCACAAGCAATACTAATTTTCATCTGCCAGGCATTACAAGCATGTTAATAGGAATGTGCAGGAAAAATCTGGCAACATGGAGTCAGAAATATTTTCATCACGGCAGAAAAATCCAGCATAGGGCGGCAAAATGGTTCAGGAAAACAAGTAAATCATGATTAATTTATGTATGAAAATGTGCTTGAAACAAACACAGAACGGATTTCTATCTTTATTTTTAATCTGAAAGTACAAAAATTCTATGCATACGGATGCATCTGTAGTCGACTCGTCTTTTTTCCTCGAATATGTGAACTTCTGAACGTCATTCACTTTATAAAACCTTTAGAGGACAAAACAGAAACTTACATCAACTGGAGTTTGATATGCAATAACAGAACAATGAATTCAATGGAGAAACCACAATGATTGAATTCCTACTTATTAACAAGAACACAATAAGGAACAACTTCCAAAATAAAAACTAAACAATTACAAATCGATTTATTATGCTTGCAGAGCAAAAGAATATTTAAAAAAATATATAAGAAAATTTTAAAAATTCCACAAAAGATATAAAAGCAAAAATACAACAAACAGGACCTTGAAAATGAAATAGGAGTCTGCATAATGAATGCCTACAAACATCTTATGCAGCAACACAATTACAAATGGCCAAGTCAGAACTGTCATACACCAAATGGACTTACTTTAGAATTTGGTCGTTCAGTTGTTTCCCTATCAAATGGTTTTTCAGTTCAAGCATTGGAGATACTTTGTTTATCTGAAGGTCTAAAATTAAAATTATCAACCAACATATGAAGCAGTTACATAAAAAGCACATTGCATTCCGTTACCTCAAAACGCTATCAAAGCTCTAACGTCAAAAAAGATTTATAGAAGCTTACGCCAACAAATGGAAGCTACTAATCTATCACAGACATAAATTTGTCAAAGCTATAAAAGCAAACAAAATTAAAAGAATAAAAGACAAGATACAGTTGAATTCAGCATATCTGATAAGTGAAAAACAGCATAAGAGAGCACAAATCAGCATTACAATTTAATATAACTGCACACTTCATTTAAACCAATGTTATTTTGTGGATCAGAATGCTGGACCATAAAGAAGAAAGAAGATTAATGACTGCAGAAATGAACTGGTTAAGAGGAATAGCAGGAGTCAACAGAAGACAAAAAATAAGAAATGAAATGATCAGAGAAAAAACAGAGAAGAGAAAAAAAGAAACGATACTTGAATCAATGCAGAAACGAAGACTGAAATGGTTTGGTCATGTTGAAAGACTGAAGGAAGGAAGAATACCAAAAAAGCACTATATAACTATGTTGAAGGGGAAAGGAGAAAAGGAAGACCAAGAAAAACATGGATAGAAAACTTAAAAGAGGATGCAGAAGAAATGCAAATGAACATCATCCAAATGACCAGAGCAGCAAGAGACAGACAGAAGTGGAAGGAACTCATTCAGACCCATCGTCCAACCCAATAGGGAAAGACGGAAGGAAAGAAAGAAGAAGACACTTCATTTACGCAGATATGAAAGAACTTACACTGATTTGGTTGTTGTTTAATATCATCGGTCGGTTGGTTCAAAGTCTTTAACAACTGCAGATAGAATAAAACAATACATCACAACAACAACAATGACAGGACAAAAACATCAACTACTAATCAACTAATCATAATGCTATGGCCTATTGGCAAAATGGAATCAACATGGAATTTATAAACAAGATTATTTAGCAGGGGTGTGATGGAGCCGGTCCAGTCCGGTTTGGCTGAACAGTCTGTTAAAATTCCGACCATTTGGGGTAGTTATCATATTTCAAACCCGAGCACTCATTGTTCGGAGAAATAACAATTTTGCAAAAATTTTGCAATCTGAAAAACCCTAACCCTAACCTTAGGGTTTTTTTACTTGAAATATTGTTTTTTCCTAACCCTAACCGATGCTGAAGTTGTGAAGTCCTGAAGCGCTGTTTATAAACGGTGCTCCAATTTTACGAATGATTGGAGCACGCCGTTTTAAAACAGTGACCCCAGTTAAGAGGTTAACTAAGAATAATTAATCACCTGTGCATTTGGAAACTGATTCTGAAGACGCGCAGTAAAGTCTGAAAGTCGTTCGTATTCCTTTCCGCGATAAATGTAAACACGATTCTGCACAAAAACACGGACCTCACGCGTAATCACACTTTAGGCTGAATAAGACAATTGCAGAAAGCAAATGATGAAACCATGGCTGGACAAAATGTCTGCAGACAAAACGTCACGGTTTAGAGTTATATTTTGACTCCATGACATTTTGTCTTCATGACATTTTGTCCTAGCACCGATGAAACAGCAGCATACCATCACTTCTCAGCAATGTATGACAAATACTTTGTATTGGATCTTTACAACGTTCTCTTACAGGTTAAGACTTTCACTATTTACCATTCAAACACTTGAAAATGGTTCACAACGCTTGTGGGATGGCATGGTACAGTGGCTATGGCTAGCACTCATACCATATAGCTGCAGGTTCAAATCTGATCCCAGCCACTGCTGTGAAATCTTGGAAAAGATGATTCATAGTCTTATAGATCCACACATGATAGCCTACCTGTAAGAATGATGGAAAGCCTGTCCCATAATAACCAACACGGAAATACTCTGGCTCTGGACGAACTTTGGTCATTATGGAATCATAAAGCTCTGCTTGTTTCCTCTATACAAAATCATAATGTCACAGGACAATGCGTGAAAACAGTTCCAACTAATTACTATTTACATTATAGTTCTGTCTTAACAAAAATTTGTCTTTAAATCTTCAAAGACTGTTAAAGTAGATGGAATCAATTAAAAGTGTTTTAATTAGGGGTCTTTTAACAAGAAAGCTGATGACTAACAAAGGGGTTCAAACAATAGGACCAATAGGACCCATTTTCACATTCATGAGTGTTTTCAAGTTGAGACTTTAAACTGATCTCTTCCAGTTGACTCTTCCTCCATAGTCTGTCTCATTGTTTCCCTCTCTGACTATGAAAGTGATCTTTTGCAAATGGACTTGAAGTACCGTTGATCAGGGATATTTTTGCACCCCCTAACATCCCTCAATTTGAGACCAACACCCCCCCAACACCCCCCAATCTCAGCTATGGGATGACCTTTTTTGTTTGTCACACTTTTTCAGCAGGGACCCCAGAATTTACCGACACCCCCAAATTGATAATCCTAGAAATGACCATGCCATTGATAAAAACAATTAGAGTACCACCATCACCTCCTCCCCCTCTCATTCCTCATGCTCAGTCTATCAGTATGGAGAATAACTGAGCAATAAGCTGAAGAGAACTGTCCAAAAGTCTAACCAGTATCTGTGACAGCTGAAGATAGTCGAAGATCTGAGTTTCATACTGAACAGCAAGTTCCTTGCAAACCTCAATGCCTTTCTCCCACATCTAGCGAACACACAGAGCCATTTGTCACGGCATTTCTAATACATAACACTGCACACCATAGACGATTTACCTAATGGCTCACTAGCCTAGAGATCTATTTAGTACTTCGGCAAATTATTACATACAACCATAGAAATCAAGCTCAAAGCCTGTTGAGATTTAAAACAAATACATCAATTTAAATTTGATACAAATGTAAAAATGAAAAACTCACAAAATATAACTTACTTTTCCTTGATCAAAGTAACTAACGATGTCATAGTAGATCCTCTCCTTCAGGTTACGATGCAGAGTCTCCTCTGGATACTTACTGCTCATCAGATATGGCAATATGGTATTGTTGGACCACTGAAGAATGAACATCCAAAGACTATGACCAAATTTCATCAATCAATCAATCAATCAATCAATCAATCAATCAATCAACCAACCAATCAGTCAATCAATCAGTCAGTCAGTCAATCAACCTACCAGTCAACCAGTCAGTCAGTCAACCAGTCATTCAGCCAGTCAACCAGTCAATCAATCAATCAAATCAATCAATCAATCAACTGCTATGGCACCACCATCATAATGCTAGGGCATCAGGTAATAGCACAGCAAAACTAAACCAAAATACATCCAGATCAAGCCAGAAGGGTCAGTCCACAACCTCATCTTTACTATTAAATTAATGCACACAGCAAAAGTACATAATATATGAGATTTCAAACGGAAGAGAGTTCTTAATCTAAATTGCAGAAAGACGAGATTATAAGAAACCAATTGAAATTGAGGATCAATGACGTTCACCTGTAGGTGTTTGGCATAAATCATGAGCGTGAAGGCGGCTTCTGTATAGTTCTCTGCTTCCAAATGAAGCTGACAGAGCTTGTGCAAATACTGGAGATAGAGCTCACGACGGTTGATGTCATGGTAGAAATTCTGGCAGGTCACAAAAATCAATCGAATCATTCATTGAACTGAAAACAATCACTACAGAGCCGTGTATTTGATCTCACAACCGTTAAAGTCAATCGTCAACTATAACAATTATTACAAATTATTCCAAAGTTGATCCTAAAATGCCAAAAGCAAATGAATCACATAAAAATGCATGAAAAAAGACAATCAAACACAAAACAACACATACATGGAAACACACTCAGAAATTTCCATATGATTCTACTACTTTCATAGCTCAATCAGACTGGAAGATTAATTTTAATCTGCTCTTAATCTTATTTCTACCTAAGTTTCTGACTTTGTAGTTACTTTGATGAGCTTAACTCTGTACTGTGCCCTTGTGCATGACATTAGTTCTATGGCAGATAACAGAGAAGGGGTGGCCAAACCCATAGAAGGGTCAGAGCTGCAAATGACAATTTTCAAAAGCTTTGGAGCCACATTGCCATAATTACACATGAAAACAAGGCAGTGTGATCGAATTCTTTACAAAATTTCATTAAATCTCTGCTGCTATTTCTATGAGACATATGATAAAATTGGCAAAGAGGCAAAATTATAACTGTTTAGCGGCAATTGTATGCTTTTGTTGATCTGTTCATCTGCTAAAAAAACTTTTTAAAAACATATCACTAGCCGCAGATTGGACACCCCTGCAATAGAGTTTAATAATAATAATAATAATAATAATAATAATAATAATAATAATAATAATAATAATAATAGCAGCACTATTATCATTGTGAGTTATAGCAAGACTATATCTATAGTTGAAAAACTGACTCAACGATAGTCAAAGTGTGACTGAATTGGAGTATGATTCAAGCAACCAATTCATTAACATTCAAGGTTTACTTACCAATAGACTCACTGTACAACTCATTTTGTTGTCCAAATTGTCCTCTTTTATGACACCTCGATATTCGAGAAGAAGCTGCATCAACTGCTTGATTGTGTCAACGAATTTCAAACCCAGATCTCGCATTGTTGAATGTTGTTCACATTTCTCTTTTATGCTAGGAATGATGATGATGATTCAGAAATCACATTTCAAGAAGAATTCAGTAAGAAAAAGCCTTTTAACAACCCTATCATCACAAAACTGAATGTCTTCAGTTGATCTTCACAACTGCTAACAATGTCAAATGCCAATCCATTTAAGATCACACAATTCGAGAAGAAATAAAATCAATTTCACCATTAATTAATTAATCATCATAATTAGTTGAAAGCTAGCCAGCAATTTAGCACAGAGCAGAAACCATGCATTGTCACTGGCTGTCTACTAGGAATGTACTGGATTTCGTTAGAGACTCAGGTTCTGATCTGATCCAAGTTTTATACATACACACATACATGCTTACTTATTCACGGATAATCAACAAAGATTACAAAGGCTCACAGATCAAGTAAATCAAACAAGCAGAAGATCTGGACTCAGGGTTAATGCAGCAAAAACTAAAGTCATAGCGGTCAACAAAAGGAGAGAAAATATACATGTATCATTAAGTAAGTAAGTAAGTAAGTAAAATCTCATAGATTTCTATAGCGCCTTGGAAAGCAGCACAACAGTAGCTGCTTATTCTTAGGCGCTCAGCCATTCCTAAAATAGCTATGGGAAAGGCATATGATCAGCCAGGCAATAGTCAACATCCAAAGGGCAGTGAGGCTAGGTTGTTACAGCTATGGAGGAAATGATTTTAGGAAAAGGAAGGATTTAAGCTTAGACCTGAAGACTTGAGAAGATAAAGCAGGAATTATAGGAAATGAGGATTCAGATTTTATTGTTTGAAAGTGTCCAAGTCTGCAGAGGGAAGCTGGGATCGAGTTCTAAAGTTCAGGTGCAGCGTATGAGAAGGCACGGTTGCTAATTTTCAAGGATGACTGATTCAGCAGGCCTGACAGAGTGAGATGAGATGATGAACGTGTGGGTCGAGGAGGCTGAGGGGTTAATAGTGATCTAAGGTAGACAGGTTTTGATGACTGAAGTGAGCTATATGTAAGTGTTATTATCTTATATCAATAGAAGGAAATAGCATAGAACAAGTAAAGAATTTTATGTACGTTGGAGAAATTACACATGATGGAAGACATGAACAAGATATTAAAAAGAGAGCAGCAAAGGGACTACAGACATTTGGAAGACTTAGGCGTATTTGGAATGCAAAAAAATAAAGATCAGCACCAAAATTCAATTATTCAACACTATAATTGCACCACAAATACTATGGATCAGAAACATGGATCCTAAAGCGAACAGATGAAAACAGACTGCTAGCAGCAGAAATGAGCTGCTTGCAAAGATCTTGGGAGTAACCAGACTACAAAGAATAAGAAAAGAAGACATCAGAGAAAGACTGTGGATGCAAGAGACAATAAATAATAGACAAAATCAGAAGAAAAAGACTTAGATGGTATGAAATGACAGACAACAGACTCCCGTATAAAGCACTCTACGCATACAAAGAAGGCAAGAGTGGAGGAGGAAGGTCTCGGAAAAAGTGGATGGATAACATCAAAGAAGACTTTCAAAGATACTAGTTACCAGTAATCGATGGAAAGAGACTAAGAATGGAAAAGATAAATGGAAAAGTTTAGTGTCTAGCTATTGCCGCTAATGAGCTGGCAGAAGGCAACTATGATGATGATGATGATGATGATGATGATGATGATGATGTTATATTTGCATAAACACAAACAAATAAGTGCTAAAATCTACTAGGAATTCATTTGTCTGGATCAAAATGAATATTAAAACTGCATACGATGATGCATTGTTACCATCTACAAGATAAAATATGCAAAGTAAAATACTACAGTGTAACTGTCTGCTCAATGGTTTACTGATTTTCAAAACAGCAGTAACATCAAAAAACTTTCATTTGTAAAATTTTACCCAAAATATGATATAGGACACTTTTCAAGCACTTTAAATGAAATTTTGCACAATGTCAAACATTGGAATCCACTAACATATCAAAGAACAGCTCCTGGTATTCCTTGTCACCACGATTTGCTCCAACCAATTCATCAAGCTTAGCGATTACTTCTTGCTCAAACTAAAAGTTTTGAAAATACCAATATTAACAACATGTTGATCATACCAAAGGCATCAAATTCTAATATCTGACCTCAATAGTTTCTTTTACTCAGGCCAAATTTCATGGTCAAAGAATGGATTCGATAGGACAAACATTTCATACAAAAACAATACGAGTTGTCATGTCTGATTTTGTCTTTAAAATACTTGCCAATTGACCGAGCTCTTTAAAACCAAGTCACCAAAGAACACAAACACACACACACACACACACACACACACACACACGCGGCGTCGCGCACACACACACAGTGCTCAGTGTTTATCATGACTACTTTAAAAAACTACTGACAAAAAACCACCATTCCTTAAACTACGTTCAATTATCCTGTCCAGAGTTGATATCAGCAGAAATTAGATATATACTATTGATACCAGGTATGACCGTGACCCGTCAAATGTGCAACCGACATTTGCGCGATGTTCATTGATACAATATGCACTTTTGTCGGTCGCGCATTTGTCGATTTTACATTAGCGCATTTGTCGTCATGCAAATGTCGATCGTGCAAATGTCGGGGTACCGGCATGACTAAACTGTTGTGAAATTTAAAGGGTAACAATATAAGTAGATTAAGTAAGTAAGTAAGTAAAATCCCATGAATTTATACAGCGCTTTGGAAAGCAGCACAACAGTAACTGTTTATTCTTAGGCGCTCAGCCTTTCTTAAAATAGTTATGGGAAAGATGAACAATCAGCCGGGCAATGGTCAATATATCCGAAGAGCAGTGAGGATTCAACTGCAGATTCCTATTATTCTGCTACAGAACTACTGAGACAAATACACAAACCATGTTGAAGTTTCGGACATGATGCTTTGAGTTAGGCTTCAGACTCATGAATTCACACTGCATCATGTCAAAGAAGACCGGAATCGTATGCCTCCGAAGTTCTTGCAAACACACAAATCAAAGTACTGCTTGCTAAATTCCAGGCTTCAGATGTTAAAAAATGACAATGTCAACAATAAATTTAATACAAAATTCTGCCAGAAAAGCAATATCAGATAAAACCATTGAAATAGCAGCAATAGCATTTTCCCATTGCAAGTCCCTTTTATTACTTTGCCCTGAAATAATAATCTTCATACCTGGCTCTGGTATCAAAGTCATTTCCAAAATCAGGCCAACAATTTCCGGAATGAATTCAATCTTATGTTGCCCTGTCAAAACAAAATATACAGCTTCTAATGAACTTAACAATCTAATTAATACCGAGTCAATCAGTCATTGCTTGTAACAAGAACTTACAACAACCGTTTGATCAAATCAAGTACATAAGAGTAAACGTACACTCTGAAATAAATCTTAAAATTTTAAAATTGTGATGCACTTAGCATCATTTATCAAGTTAACATAATTTTCTGTATCTCAAAATGTAACTGGTACCCAAATTGAACCACATCGATCGGTTTTGTATCTGATAAACAAAACTTCTTGGTCATGTCTTTAATTATAAAATGACTTTGATAAACAAAACTGTTCAAGTTGGTCATCATACAAAGACCATTTAATTATAAAATGACTTTGCAATAAACAAATCTGAACAAGATTCACGGATGAAAAATGTGTTCAGCACAGAACAAAATACCAATCAGATGCTTCATCATCATAAAGAATTCACAATTTTAAAGTATGGTTTTAAATATCAGAAATCAGAAATAAAATGCTCATCGGTCAGCAATGCAAGACATAATTCCTTTCAATTACTTTGATGGGCAAAAGCGTAAATTAGTTAACCTTTAAAAAACTCATCTTTAGTTGCATAAAAGTTAAACTCAGGTAAAACATAATCTTAATTAAACTGAATTTTTTAACTGGCGTCCATAAAATTTACCATATTTGCACAGTCTAAGTCAACAAATTATTATTTCTTACCATTATTATTATTATTAGTATTAAAATAAAATACACAAATTATATTAACTTCCAATTTTTTTTAAGTAGTGACCAAGAACAAAATAAAAAGTTAAAGTGTAAGTTAAACTGTTTTAATCTCATTAAACTGAATGAAATCTCTCCTTGATTTCAAAAAAGTTTAAAAGTTTAATTACTAATCCCATCACTAATTATTACTTAAAATATATCTAAAAATATAATTACTATTTCAGAAAATTATTAGCCTCAGAAGATTTACAACTTAATGAATTGGTAGGATGCAAAAATCTCAAGTGGCAGTTGATTTGAACTTGGCCTGAGAACTTCAACTTGGTAATAATAAAAAAATGACTAAAAACAAAAAATAATAAAATAAAGGATAGGAAAAAGAGGTCATTGTTCACCTGCTGAGTATTTTGCTGCGCTTCACCTCGGAAAAAAGTTCCAACTGGAGCGGATCCTGAGTAAGAAATGCAATCGCACTACAGAATATCCGTCGCCAGATCTGTTAAAAAAAACAAAAACTGGTAGTAAAACACACAAAAGGGTACAGACAAGCACAGCACATAAAACACTCAACTATGATGCAAAAAAATGGGAGAAAGGTTGTTTACGCGGAGAAATCCTACACTGTGCAATGATCCGCCGGACAATGTGACCAGCACAGACTCAGCCGGACTTTTCAATAAGAACTTAAAAACTCACTTATTTATATTGAGCTACTTGTAATTATTATGCGTAAAGCGCTCTTGTCATGGGCCTTAGCCCTGCTACTGCACTTAATCAAATTGGCCTAGAATAAATAAAAAAATAAAAATAGAATAGTATATTTAATGTTATAATTTAAACTTAAACCGTATAAACACTTTTCACAACTGCCTTTCCAGTAGAGAGATGCAATTAAGATTAGCATAACTCTCTTGAACATTAATTCCTATATTTACTTCATCGGTCAATAACTAACCTCAAAGGCAAACGGATTTTTGAACTTTGATTGAATAATTGAAGAGAAATACTTCAGTGCCTTAAGGAATACCCTGAAAAAGTTACGATGCATTAACAGTCATCAACGACAACCCACTGAAAACCATTCAGAACAATCAAAATCATTCAGACAACAGGTAAATCATTTACAAAAATCAATCAAAATTCATTACAATCACTGTCATAAAACTGTGTCCAACAAACAACATAAATCATCTTACAAAAAAACTCCTTCTTAAATATTAAATGATCAAGACAGTTCCAATTATTTAGTCCAGAACAATAGGACACTGTCATAAAATGCTTTTATGACAGATGGTTCCCAAGTAAGTGTGTGTGTGTGTGTGTGTGTGTGTGTGTGTAAAAAAAACAATTCTGCATATTATGAAATATAATTTTAAAATAAAAAGATACATTTAATATTCATTGGTTTAAATTGAATTTCTAACAATAAGCCTCATAAGTCATGTACAAATTTCTTTTTGAACATGGCAAAATTAAAATGAGGGCAGAAAAATATTTATTCAAGTATTTGTAGAGATGCAAAAGATTCCTGCATAGATTTGATAGTGTAAAACACGAAGAACTGTTCAAATGCCTATTCACTAGATGGAATAATGAGACAGCAAAACCTATTCCATTATCAGGATGCATTAATGACAGATGGTTTATCACCAGATTTCTACAATGAATATGGGGAAGAGTGTCTAAAGATAGGAGGAAAAAATTTAAATAACCTACGTGTGTGTACTGTGAAAACTACAAAGGTTGTTAGTGTAAAAAAGGACCTGATAAAAAAGAAGACACAAAAAGAAAGAAATTCTGCAGGCTACAATACAGGACAAATAAAACAGGTAACACAGGACATATTACATTCCAAATATGGTTATCTACTGAGCCCAAGATGTACAGTATACATACAACTCAAAAAGATTCCTAAACATATTCTATGGGCTGTAACACAATGATTCTGATGCCCGACCAGTAAAAAACATCAGGCCTGACAATCAAAAAATTTCATGGACAGAAAGAATAACCAACCTTTTGGTACAAAAAGAAAATTTAAAAAACTGACTAATTATTTGCAACATAATAAGAAAAATGGATTGAAAATTCTCCAGGACAAAATAGTTAAAAGAGGAGTTAGATTAAGAGGCTTTACGGACAGCCTAAATATTTCACAACATCAAACTGATAAGGAAAAAGCACAGCATTAAATCCATGGAGAATGGCATTAACTCTGCTGGACTGTTCTATGGGCTGTAACACAATGATTGGCCCGACCAGTAAAATCAGGCCGACCTTTTTAACCCCTTTAGGATAATTATTGACTGTAACGTGTGGATGAGTATTCTCCGGACAGCCAGTAAATTAAGAGGCTAGAAATATTTCACCCAATTATTGCACAGCATTAAGAATGAAGAACATTAACTCTGCTGGACTGTTCCTGAGAGAACTAAAGACGCACCTTTTTAGTTTAGGATATGATTGACTGTGTGTGCAGCGCCCTTGTCGTAGGCCTTAGCCTAGTGCACGGCGCTATAGAAATTGTCTTGAAATAAATAAATAAATAAATAAGAAGCCTAAAAATCAAACCAATTCTGCAGCATGATCATCTCGTTCCAATCAGCCGGGTAGACGTTTCGCCGAACCAAGTCTTCGATCACCATCAGTATTTCCATAAGAAAATCATTCAGATCAATGGTCGTCTCAAACTGAAGAATGTAATTTTCGTAATGCTGCTCTGTCATCTGTCTCAGAATCGACGTCAAAACAGCCACAGCATTATCCTAAAAACAAAATTTAAAGCATGCATGGATAATGTTTACACTACAAATGCAATAAGAACAGTCAACAAAGGTGATAAAAGATCATTACCCTAATTAGATGACAACTTAGCCTTAGCAACACCTAGGCTGGTAAAGGTTATAAAATGCTTCATAGACCTGTAAGTCAGATTCTGGAGATCCTTAGTCCATGAAATGTTGCCACTCAATGGCCTCATTACAATTATAAATGTCAATTTGTATAGCGCTATGTGCCTGACGAAGGCCATAGTCAAGATATTATGAGAATTGTAGACAGTGGCGTAGCCAGGATTTCCTTAACCCCTTAACTGGGGAATAAATCTGTAACTCAATGTAAACTGGACGGCTCTGAGCCGTCGTGCCCGGTTAAGGGGTTAAGAGGGGGTTATGATTTCCAATTTCGAAAAATCTTGACAAGCAAAAAAAGGTCACCTCTATGATCATTCATCGCCAGTGCCGACAAGCAAAAAAGGTCGTCACCTTACTTAATTGCACTGCTTGCTCTACAAAAAGTTTGGGCCAAGTGGGTTTTAACCCCCAAAACAATGTCCAAAAATAAAAATGTGCGAAATACAATGACAAAATTTTCATTCGGGCACCCAAGGAGGGGTTTTAACCCCCAAGCCCACCCTTGGCTATGTCACTGATTGTAGATATTTACTTCTCTACAAATTTTCAATTCAATTTTTATATAGAGCTTTGATAATAATGTACTAGTTATCAGCCAGAAGCAATACAGACCATATTAAATACCATTCTTTGCTGGTGAACATGGGAATGCCTGTGGATCGAACCCAGGTTGATGGCTTATCTAAGGCAGGACTAACTCTTACCAAATGAGCCACTAAGACACCTCAAATACCTGCCTTTATACATCTGTAGTTAAGTTTTTTGCAAAACAACATAATGAATAGACACTAGACAATATGTTAAGAATTCCATAATATACATACGACTAGCTTCACTCCATTTTCCATCATAAATATCACTGTTTGGATTATGACACGGAGCATTGAGAGACTGATCGTCTTAATATCTTTATAAGTGTCACCCTGGACACAAAAATCACAGCATTAACAATTGAATAGCTACTTACTTTGCTTCTTTTGTAACTCTGCTTTTGAAAATATAAGGATAAAAAGGCAAAAAGAGTAAGCGAAATAAAGCTACGTTTTATTATTTCCGCATCAATGTGATTTGTCTGACAACTCTGAAAACCTTTACAGTCAAGAATAAAAACTAAGCAACAATATTACCAATATAATATTGAATAAATTAGAAATGTATTGATTAGTTGAAAAATATAGTTTTTGTTTGCAAGAGAGTTTTTAATAACCAATCATTTTAGTAAACAATATGTTAATGAAGAGAAAAGTTTCAAATGAGCCTGCTATATGCATGAATAAGCAACACGTTATTTGACTAAGAGATGGAATAGTTACGGCTTCATAAGAAGTGCAGATTTCACTGGATTAATTAATAAATAATAAATAATAATAAATAATAATAATAATAATAATAATAATAATAATAATAGGTCTAAGTATTTCAGGTATTCTATCCTATGAAAGGTGCAATACAACCATATAAAATTAAAAAATATGTTTTAAATGATTGGAGCTTTCAAGTCATATAAATTATTAATAAACTTATTAACAAAATACTACAGCACAAAATACGCCATTCGTATTCTTGAAAAAACATCACAACCATGGAGCAGCCAACTATTTTCAAAACCTTAAAATCATGAATACTCATAACAGTGACAATAATAAACATTGATAATTATTATGATATCATTTATGATGATATTTGTCGTGATTGCAAATAAACAAAACACACAGAAAAACTACCATTATTTTTAAATTTCAAATACAAATTGACAACATAAACAGTTTTTAGAATGCATGTCTAAAGGCAGTCAAGATACCAAACAAGTAAGAGGAAAATTTTACCACACGTTCTGCATTGTACAGCAAATCCATGATGTCACTAAGAATTTTAATGCAGATCTCAAGCTCTTCATGATTTGACAGCAAAGACTCAACATGCATCAATAAAACCGGAAATAAGATTCTTCGGCAATCTGTGAACATCAAGAGACAGCGTCAAACCTTTATCTCCCTAAATGTAGAATAAATAAACTAAAACAATCATAAATCATGAGTTTAATCATTAATGCTACCCCAGTGATCCTTTAGATAAAGTTCCTGCTTCCCAGCTTCTAAAAAAGCATTATTATTATTATTATTATTATTATTATTATTATTATTACTATTATTATTATTATTATTATTATTATTATTATTATTATCTAGACAATTTATATAGCACCGTATGCATAGCATCTGCCAAAGTCAAGGGTGCTGTACATATTTAACATTCATAAGAAGTAACAAATAAATATAGAGTAATTTTTGCTTTTTGCACCATAATTTAACAACTGCATCAACTGGACTCGGTACTAAATGTGTGTAAATAACATCACTAATAGTTGATCAATAAATTGGTTATGTCTAATATTCCACTTTAGTACAACAGTTAATCCAGCAGCCTCTGCCTGTCCCATATAGATGCATGCTTAAAGCTGAAAGAGAATTCATGAAACATAAATGCTACATAAACCAGCACATCGGAAATCACCATTCAGTTCTTTTGACAATTCTTGGGTGTTATTTTTAGCACACAATGTTCATCATATTTTACCCAGTTGTCTAAAGTACTGAAATTAATATATTTTTCTTATGAGAACTGGCAAAGCAGCAAAATCAAAATATTGACTTTTAGGGTTTGTACTAAAAGGCCAAAATTTTTCAGCTTCCTGGGGTGAAAGGCTCAAAATAAAAGTTTCTAGTTGCTCTGCAAAAATCTTTCATTGGTGAAATGCTCAAAGCATCAACAACAATAAAATCTTCGGATTTCTAGTGCAATGTAAACTTTACATACTAATAAACAAACAAGGATTATTACAATGTCACAACAATGCATAATGAAACCCCTATCCTTTGGTATCTTTGGATCTGAATGGACATCTATAGACTGAATATAAATAACCAACATACATCAACCAAATGACACAAACTTTCTTAAAATGTAGAGCATAGAAAGTAATTCAAACCCATCAGCATTACTCAAGTACTCATATCAAAGAAACAGGACAGTAAAGAAAGAGAAACAGCTAATAAAGTATAAAAATAACTGCCAACAAATTTAGCAAAACCTTGCCTGAGATAAGAAAGAGTGGACTGTGAACCAAATCATTTATGTAGTGCATTTTCTGTTTTGCAAGTCGATCGGTAGGAATACTTTTCAAGAATTCAACCAGAACTCCACTGAAATACATAAAACAATCATCAATCAATTTGGATGCAGCCAATGTAACACACATATGATATTATATAGTGTGGTTTAAGTTAACTGTAACTGTAGCTGAAATATCAGTTAACTGAAATATAACAAATCACTTAACTGTAACTTCAACTATAACTGAAAAACCCATATTAATAATTATAAATTAAATATATACACACTAATGAAATATATAATGTGTACTGTAGACAGTACAATATTTAAATTGTCAAACACTGCGGGGTGCACAACATACCAAACCAAATATCTGAATTTCATCTTTGTCAATTATACTGATTGAAAGTGTAAAGCCTTTCTATATCAAATTTACTTATATGTCAAGATTAATGCCAACCAGAATCAATTCTATTCATATCTTCATACGAATATAAAAATCCAATATGCAAATTGCAAATGAGGAAATCTGGCCATATTTAAGATGATTTGGGCAACAAAGTTGGCTTGTTTAGTTAAAGATTGGGCTACAAGGACAAACAGAGGTGTTTTCATATTACAATTGTTTTCAAACTTGAGAACCAATTAAAAACCTCACAAATGTTATTAATCGCATCATTCAGTTATTTATGACAAAAGATCAATGCCTGAAAAGTTGAGAGAAAGACTTTGTTTATTCCTTTTTTTACCTGAACTCAAGTGGATTGCAGACTGTGATGATATCAGTGATAATGCTTGGGAGATTCTTCATAACAGTCTCACACAATGAAAACGTCGAGTCATTTGCATTACGAACCAAATTGTTGATCGAACTGAAAAGCTGACGAAGCAATTGTTCAAATTCCAGCTTCTCTTTATTCTCATTCAGACTGCAAAATTTTCAAAAATCTGATAAGATTTCTGTGAAAAGACTCAAAGGCTATTAAATTTAAAATTTCAGAATAGGAAATTTATAACAAAACAAATAATTGGTACAAATAGTCAAAAGCCAAACAACTAAACCAAAATATTTTATAAAATATTTAAACAATAATCATAATGAAATATGCCAAAAGATTGGCATTAATAGATCAATAACTAGAAATGCTTGAGCATAATCTTACGCTGCAAACAGATCCCTTGATCTAACAATGAACTTGAAAATGTATTCGAGTGATTTCATTATTTTATGCAGTGATTCAATCTTAGACGCAGAGTTAGCGTCATCAATATAGGACTTCAGAACAATCACGAGTTTTCTAACAGAAACACATTCAAATACATCGATTACAGCAACGATCTCGGTAAAATAACAACAAACGATCACAAGATCTTCAGAGCAAGAGCAAAACAATGCATGTAATGCAATGTAGCATTTGTATAGCACCTTTTATATTTCTATTCAGAGGCACTCCTGGCATTATAGTCACATGGTAAAGTAGTGAGACTTTAGCTTTTGCATTGAGCAGAGCGAGAGAGTAAAAAGTGAGGCCTGAATGGTTGCAGTCAACGCATTCCAGAGATGATCCAGTCACTGCAAATGATCAATGCTGAGTAAGAGCAGAACATGATCTGGGAACATAAACATTCTTCCGATCAGTGGAGCAGAGCAGGCAATGTGCAGTGGAAGAGGGCATCTAAATGTTATTCTGATCACGTGTTTATGTAGATTTTTGGGAAGACAAAAAGCTTTCTTCAGACAGCTGACCACAAATTGCAATCACAAGTCTTGCATAAATATATTTTACAGAATAGATCAGTTACTTGGTGAGCTAAGAAGCTTAGCTGCTCGAAAAAGGGTAGCAAGACCATGCATGTGCATCCTAACTTCTGCACAGCTACCTGAATTTATCAAACTAAAACACAAACCATAACAGTGCAAGTGTGCATAATACATTAAATGTTACAGGTCAATAGGTCATAGGTCAAGGCAAAACACAATCAAGGAATTTAATTGCTCATTCCAATGAACTTTCATATGTCTAGACTTAACCCCTTAACCGTGTATTTAACTGTAACTCAATGTAAAATGGACTTCCATCCCCAGTTAAGGTTTTCTCTTCAACAGACTTTTTCTTCAACAGTCTGCCTTTGCTACTTCCCTCTGACTGATTTCTGCAATTGATTGGATCCATTTCAGATGCATTCGGAAAGCCCTCAACTGAGTATTAAATCTTGTGCTATGAAAGTGCATTATTATTATTATTATTATTATTAGTAGTAGTAGTAGTAGTAGTAGTAGTAGTAGTAGTAGTAGTAGTAGCAGCAGCAGCAGCAGCAGTAGTAAAATTCATTGACAAGAAAAATGAATGAATGAAACAAACAGCTGAGTGATTAGTGAGTACACTAGTACAGTATGACACTAAGTACTTGTGATGAGATACAAACTGCTTTGCAAGACTCCCAGTCATTTAATCCCCAGTCATTTAATGCCTCGACACTTAATCCCCAAGTCTTTTAATCCCCTAGCAAATAATCCTTTTGTAATCCCGTACATTACAACCCTAACCCTAACCCTTAAGTGTCAGGGGATTATTTGCAAGGGGACTGCTTTATATAGGAATTTAAACAGGGTATAAGTTGTTTCAGGGTATTCAGCTCTGGTCTTAAACTCCAAGGTGGTGATTGAGAGGGATTAAGTGTCAGGGGATTATTTTCTATGGGATTAAAAGACTTGGGGATTAAGTGCCGGGGATTAAGTGTCAAGGATTAATTGACTGGGGATTAAAATACCTGACACAGTTTTACAAATAGCTTTCTTATGCACAGTAGAATTAAAAGTCCTCATCAAAGAAACCAAAATGGTTCACACATTCAAAAATCAAGAAAATCAGTATCAATAGCAAAATGCTTTTCAAACAACAATTCCATTGCCATAGCCACAGAGGTAGGGTCCCTTATTCTGGCTGGGATAAGTCGTGAGATTTGCACAAAACCATTGAGATTTTTGGGATGGGGAGGAGGGGAGAGAGAGGTAGCAGGATGAACAGACCAGAATTGATATATATGGACAAGAATGTCCCAAGAACTCCTTGACAACATTTTTTCCTTGTTGACTTTTTCACTTGAAAATTCCCTACTCCAGAATCCTGGCCATGCCATTGGGAGCAATTCAATGCATACCCATTTAGTCTAACAAAATTAAATGAACCACTTACGTGTAGGCAAGAGTAGCACTAAATGTCTCACGGATGTAAAGATCAAGAACGGGTCGAAATTGTCGGTACTTATGATCCGAGATGATCCCAAAGAGAAATATCTACAAAATGATTTTGGAGAAAAATTCTTACCATTGAAGCATTTTAACCAAATGAATGAAAGCAGCTAACTTCATATTGGATTCACACTAATTCTGGCCAAATTCCAGTAAAACCAGCAACAAGAACACCAAAATCCATGTATATATTTGTTATCAGCTGAAATTTCATAAAAAAACAGTCAATGATAAGGTTTGCAATTTAACTGACTTGACTGCCTATGACTATCGGCCGGTGATATAAAGATGTTCTTTACCAGAGCTTCAAAGACTAGATTATCAAATGTTTTGGAATCTGCATTTTCCATTAAGATGTTGAACAGGGCATCGAGTACATCTTGCAAAAACTGCAAAAAAGAAATTAGTGCAAACTATGATAATTTTGAGAATCCACAGAAGCGATGCCAACCAGACCGGTCAGCAAAATGTATAAAATCAACAGATTAAGCGATCAACGAAGACATACCTAAACAAAGTGCACCACATTCACACTATCACTCAGCTAACAAAACATCCTTGGCCTCTGAACATATAAACGATTCATGCAGTGACCAAAGCGCAATTAATTTACTAAGCCAATAAAATCATTGAGTCTGTCCAAGCAAACTTTCTTTGGAAAAGCCAAAGTTATTAGATAAATTTTGGCTACAGTCTGGTGTGTTAACAATAATTGAAAAACAAATAGTGTGTTAACAATAATTGAAAAACAAATAATGCAGCTCACAAATTAACACCAAACAAAATTATTTCTATTAAATTTATTTTATCCTCTGGTATTTTTCATACAGTAGCATCATCCTAGACCAGGCATCTGTAATAAAACATCCAAACATAGAGCCTAGAGTGGTAAGCCATGCTGAAAAACCACGAAAAATAACAAAAACCTTGTCTAGCAAATTTCAGGGTCAACTATTCAAATGATAACATTCATGCGATTCATTCTACTTTTATGGTACAATTGTTCCCACATAGGATGGATCCCACCAACCACTCTAAACCCAGTTATCACCACCACCACCACCACCACCACCACCACCACCACCACCACCACCACCATCATCATCATCATCATCATCATCATATATTACTATTTGCATATTATTATAACTAGATGTAACAGTGCTCAGCCACAAGACTTGCACAAGACCACCAGAGCTTTTTTGTGCCGGAACGAGGCAGAACAGCATTCGGGAAATCTGAAGACTGGTTTTTCGCAACATTAAATTCATAAATAGAAAATTTAGAACTATATCTATTTTCCGTACCATTTTTCAAATTTCTGATTACACACATGACAGTAAATGTACATGTACAATACAACACAGCTGTATTGATCATAGTAACTGTTTGACCACTACGTCATGTTGACAATTGACTTCCGACTATTGCGTTCCAGAAAATATATTTGTACAAAAAAGCCCCGAAGATCGCACTGGATGGAGATCCATATTGAAGCTGTCAGGGCGTGCAGAAGCATAGCCACAGCATTATTGATGATGATGATGATGATGACAATTACAACTATAACGAAGGGCTGGTTGCAACTGGCTATATAAGAAAAAAGCATGATGGACTTTGACTGCCAAAGAGAATGTGCATTTCACCAGACAATGATAAAGCTCCTAATGTACAGAAATAAGCAAATAGCAAACTAAGTCATCCAGCAGTAGACATTTCCTTACAAACCTTCACAATCTCCTCTCCATCAACAGACATGAAAGTTCGCAGATGGCGTGTAAGAGTACTAAGATTGTCACGCCATTTCAGCAAACCCATCAAATCAACTACACAAAAGATAATATATATAAAAGTGAAGATGTGCATCACACTTAATTCTGCAAAATGCAACAGACCCCAGTCAATATACAGCAGAAGCAAAACAGCAGCAGCAGCATAAAGATATTGCTATGTGCATCCGTATTCAACCACTGAGAAACACTTACAGGGGCTAAGAATTCAGTGCATAGCAGTAATATAATCTGGAATAATAATTTCATGAATATGTCTGTTAATTAAGTCTGTGAGTCACGTTACACAGCAGATGTTGGATGGTGTCGCTGCTATAGGCAACCAAACTTTATACTTGGCAGAGTTTTTAACAAAGCGTCCTCATTGCAGCTTGACGAAGCATCCTGATTGCTTGCATGTTGTACCTCTCCCCCTCACCTCAACCCCACACCCCGACTAGGCTGTCAATTTTTTCAAAAAATCGGCCCAGGTACCCGTAAAAATTCCGAACGGGTACCCAGGTACCCGTTCGGAAATTAGCATAATGTTAGTGCTGCAAAATTAATCGTACACAAGCTGCCTATTTCATACAGTATAGGTACGCTTCTAGTTAGGCCTACTTAATATTAATAATGACCTGCATATGTACAACATGAACTTATTTTAACTTTTAATATGATGAATCAAAAATCATTACATAAACTAAACTAAAATGAAGCCAAGTGTCAACAACAATAAAAACGTATTTAAAAACAGGCCAAGTTCAATCTGTAGCAGTCAGTCGCCAAAATGTTTTTCCGGCATTCTTCTCATTTGAGACAAAACCAAGAGCTTCAAGCAATTATCAGTCACCAAAAGCCAAAGTACTTTACCATTGTGAGTTAGTTTTGTGGAACAGACAAGTGTAGAGATCTGGAAAGTGTCCGCTGCATTAAAAGACAAACCCCCGACCCCCAAAGATGATTTTGGTGCACCAACAGAAGAACTCGGTCTCATTTCTTTGGCTGTTGACGGAAGAGAGAAGTAAGTACGGCTTGTATCCTCTGACTTCTTAGGATCAATCTGTTTAAATAAAAACCATTATGCTAAATTTCAGCATCTAACCCATTCCCACAACAAACTGAACTTAAATCATTACATATAATTTCAGCCGATAACCAATTTTTGTAACAAAAAATTAGACAACACAAAACAATTACAAAGTTTGTTGGCATAATCTTCTGCAAATCTCAACTAACCCTATACATCAGGAGGTAATGAATAGTGTCGGCAAGAGTCGTACCATCGTCATTCATCAGTCGAATGTAAGACATCGCAAAGTTCCTTTCTGATCGATCCTTGGCTAAATTATAAATAACAAAACTAAGAAAATCAAGTCATTCATTCTTGACTGACCTCTGGGGATGACAGAATTTTAACAGTTTCACACACACACACACACACACACACACACACGTACACAAACACACACACGTGCACGCACACACATACACAGCATAGAGACCTTAGGCATCTGCTATACATTAAAACAGGTATATGCAATACGTAACTTGCCAACAATGTTATAAATGGATCACATATGTAATCAGTTGTAACAATAAGCTTCTGTGTCATAAAAAGCCAGTGAGCCAATAGTTTGAGAAAGTAAGATTTCAACACTACTGCTGAAGGCAAGGCAAGATAAGGCACTCCATCTAAACACTCATTTTAAAAGAATAAATATGCATTTGCTTCAAAACCCAAACTGTCCTTCTATCCACAGCAATCTAGGCACACAATTCGTTAGAATTGTTACACTTGCTAGAATTTAGTTTATTATAGAGAAGAGTCAATAAATGCCTTCAGATGTAGACCGATGCTTGAATGTAAATTTCAAATGTGAACCATAAAACTGATTGATTGGAATTGCCAACTGAAAATATAGCATTCAAATGAATCAATATACAGAATGATCAATTCATAGTACTGATTCTGCATTCTATTTGTTTCTGACACTTAATATCCTGTTTATCTACATGCTTTGACCAGAGGCAGACCGAGGGTAAGTGGCGCCTGGGAGCAAAGTGCACTGTTGGGCGCCCCTAACATTGCTGACGAGCAAAAAAAGGTTGTCACATCGTATTCGGCGCCCCTCAGCTCTTACAGCGCCCCTCTTCATTTAGTGTGACAAGCAAAAAAAGTTGTCACACGTGTTTCTTCTTCTTTATTGTGTGTCTCACCCAAATACCCGATTTTGGTGCCCCCTCTCCTCGGCGCCCGGGGACATATGTCCCCCCTTGCCCCCCTCTGGCTTTGACTGTTTACTTCAGCCATTCAAATGCCCATAAAACAAAGCGAATGAAGAAATCTCAAGTTTATCATAACTTTAACCCTATCAACCAAGATCCTATGAAAAAATCACTATTCCTCTGGTTTCCTGAGGATTTTGGGAAAATTTTGTCACTTAAATGTAGCAACAGAATCAAATGCATTTATTAATAAGAATTTGCAAATAACGTCAGTAACATTCAACTGTTTATCTCCAATATTTCATCATCATCCTCTAATATTTTATTTCTGGCGGAAGCAAGATAATAACGCTTTCTTATCATTTCAGCACCAACAGTATGTTTACCGCTTTCTTTATACTTGCTTATTCTTATAACGTTTAAAATGCTTTATTTTCACCAAAATTAGCGGTAAATAATAAAAAAGCTGTCATAATAAGTAAATATAATCATATCCAGCTAATCTAAACACTGTTCTGTCCCAAATAATACAGAAATTGGCAAGAATTTTTTACGGGAACTGACAGGGTTCCTGGGCTGGAATATCAGCCTTAAGGGGATTTGATAGGAGGGTTAATGACACAAACACAACATCTGAAGACTGATATTTCTAACTCTACCAAAGGCAGCAACTGGATAAGCACCAGATCCAAATGTATACAATCACATTTCATGAATCAACCAATTACGCAACTCACACATCACTTTTACATCATCGTCTGAGACAAACTGTAGATCTGGGTGGGAGCCTAGCAGAGTCTCTGCTCAGGCAGAGACCTTAAAGGAATTGTGCCAAACAGTCCATCGCATCGATTATAAATATCTTTATGCCATGGATAAAGAAGAGAAGTCAGGCAGCCACTGAATCAGTACAGAGATGCAGACAAATTTTCAATGGAAAAGGATTGTTACCAAACTATCACGGTTAAGCCAAAACATGAATGGTGCATTCTACACTGTTTAAAACAAAGGCGACAGTTTTTTGATTGTGGTAATATTATGAACCAAAGATGGCAAAGCTTACTTATTAAGATGTTACTATTATACGCATCTGTGTTACTCTAATGTCAAACCACTGATACATTAATTATTGATCAAACTAAAACCAAGCTGTAATTTACCTTCACAGTTTCAAACCATCTTGGCTTGTCTTCGTGGTAGTAAATGATGGACTTGTACTGAGTGATCATGTCACCGCCAGCCCCTTCACTAATAACATTCTGCAAAAAAGAGAATAACCTTGGACTAAATGATTCAAAAGAATCAAAATAGGCAAAATTCAGAAAAAAGACTAATCATTTAAAAATTTTTATTCATTTACTCAAAACCAATAAAAAATGCAATGGAAGTAGAAAAGTCATTTAGCGAATTACAGATATTTTACGGCAGCCAACTCCCACAAGTGGCTCAAATGACAAAACAAAATTTGAGGACGAATAAGAAAATTGTACCATTCTAAAGTCACATTCTGTTAAATATTTAAGAATGCATAAGTCTTAATTTGGTTAAAATATTAATAACAATAATGGAGAAATTACAAAACAAACAGACAACTGAAATAAATATGATCTGCCATTAAATTTCACCTCAATCACTTCTCCATCTTCATTTAACACTGTCAGAGTAACTTCAACATTCTTATCGGCAACTTTGCCTCCTTTACGAAATTCACCTTGCATTAAGGTCACATAAAGATCATTTCGAACGTCCCCTACAAAGAACAGATTGTAGGCATACAGACTGCTGCAAAACAGACCTAAAAATCCACAATCATTGTTCAAATCTTTTGATGACTTTTTGACAAAAACATAATCATTTACAGAAATGTGAAACACCCTTAAAATTATACAAATTTTCTTGTCATCACCATTGTCACGGCTAAAAATGATTTTTCTTCCATACAATTAAATCCCATTCTCACTATATTTTCCTATATGAAAATCGATTGGATAGGTCTGGTTTTTACAGTATTCAAACTTCTTATTCATTTGGTGGCCGACAAACATTAACCTTTAAACCACCGGCACTAAGTATACTCGGTTATACAATGCATAGTTACAAAGCATCTGGCAGTTTAAGGGTTAAAACTTATTTCAACATATGAACGTCATTCTACTGCTCATCGTCAAAATTATTGGGACCATCACCATCACAAGCACACCGATCACCACTATCATCATCACCACCAACTCTATTACATAACCACTCTCACCAATAGCAGCAGCCAGTTTACCAAATATTTACCATTAGGATATAAGATATAGAGATATAGAGCCCACCTTCAATAAAGCACATATTGATAATTATAATAATGCAAAAATCAATATATACATCTCCCAAAACAAAAGTTACAATACAGTCATTGATACAACACACTGTGATAGTGCAGTATAAAAGTTATGAGCGCAAACTGGCAGCTGATCACATGACCATTCAAAGCGCCACATCGCATATGGTCAGATTTCCGCATTTTTATTTACTATCTGTGTTCCAGGCAAGTATTAAAGTAATTAACCTGATAGCGATAGCAATAAAATTTGCAGCAAATGAAGATACTGGTAGATCTAACCCTTGTTACCTTTTCTTTTCACCTTTTCTATCAGGCAAATGTCTAATGTGCTCATTTACATCAAAAACTCTATCCACAAACACTGACTAAGAGACCACTGTTTAGATATAACAAGCGTATGAGAATGTGTGAATCTATATAACAACATGGAAATTATTCAGTTTTAGTCAAATTAAATCTCAAATCATTGGCTAAAGTTAGAAATTGAATTTAATCAGTGCATAAAAAGACATCTTGTCAAGTTACAAATAAGAAAAATTCCTTTCAAAGTTAGTCACACTTGCAAAAACATCTTCAGCAAATAAGTAAAAAGCAAGATAAAAGCTGTCTGCCTCCATTTGTGCAGCTCTCTCCTTCTCTCAACACCTTCAAAGAGAAGCTTAAAACCTGCCTTTTCCGCAGGAGCTACTTGTGATTTCTTGTGTTTTTGTATGTGTTCATGCAGTTCTTTTAGGACGAGTTACCACATTAATCAGTACGTTGTAATAATAATAATAATAATAATAATAAAACTTTTTACCGACAGCTGTGATATGACAATTAAATGCTGCACAGATGGCGTCAGGCAACCAGAGATGTCAGACACCTCAATGCAAAACAAGTGATGCACTGTGTTGAGGGTCGCGCGATGTTGTGAGAAACATAAGATTAATTGAAGATTTTATTACTAAACAAATTCTAAATGTCTATCCTCAAGCTCATTCAGACCAGAAGAGGCCAACGCCCCTCGCTGCCACTGCCACCTGACGATTCAACCAAACATTAATAAGTAAGATACAACCAACAGTTCCAAGAGAGCATCTCATAACAACTGCAAGACTCTGTATTTGACTAAACGAGAAACAACAGAAATCCAGCTGTCATTTTCAAATAGAATCAAAAGTCGTTCTGTTCTTCCGTTTTGAACTAAACCGAAATGAAATTTAGATGAATTAAAAGCTACACAGGAACTGAATCTAATGGAACTGTTTTATGCATTACTGATACCTGGAAGAATCACGTCTGGAAATCCCATTTTCCTAGCAATAGCGGTTGTGCTGGTAACAATGTGTGGATAATCCTTCTGTAGCTGTTAAGTTAAAAACCAATCAACCCTCAAGAAAATTACTCTAGATAGAAATACCATAAAAATTATAATGAAACCTTCTTTAGCCATTAACCTACACAAAAAGCATAGACCATAACAGAACTATTGAAATCAAAAATTATTACTCAGTTTTACTAAATGATGAACAGTTAAACCAAGTCATTCGGCATTATTTTAATTTATTTCTAATCAAGAAATAATTTTTAAACAGACCTGGGCCAAGTCACCATGCAGTATGCACATTGTAACCCAAAGCCCTTGGCCTTTGTGGTTTATGTCACGGGCAGTGATCGCTTTCTTGATTATGTTCTCCATAAAGTCACGTTCACCACATCTGCAAAGAACATCAGGATTCATAACAGTAAAAATTTAATATTAACCCTTAAACTGACAAATACTTTGTAATCACATGCAATTGTAAACAAGTATACTCAGTTCCAGCAGTTTAAGGGTTAAAAAATACCTAATAAAAAACTTTAAAAAAGCAAATGCAAATATACATGCACTCACACACATGCTCATATACTCATATAGTGTTTTATTGCTGTTAGGGGCAAAGCATGCATGACTATTATTTTTATCCAGATCTGCATCTGTTTCAGTATGAACTATTTAAAACTAAATTTATGTGGTTGGATACTCTTCCTGATGTCCAGTCTATTTATGGTCTCCATAGTTGGCAATTTATAGACAGAAATAAGACCTGTAAAATGACCCTGTTCACCCAAAATGACCTTCTGTCTGTCACAACACACAATAACAGCAAAATACACAAAAGAAACAACAGATATATAAAGAAACCAATTTAACGACACATTCAACGCACATAAAAACCTTTTTTTTTCAACACGACCATCAACAAAGACTAAGTGAAAAAGATCGTGGATAATTCAATGACCATTTGATTAGAACTGGAGATAAATCAAAATGGCTTGGCCATCTAAGCACCAGAGACAATATATAATGCATTAACTCAATTAACCCAAAGCAATTTCAACAGACATAAACACTTTGCCTATATGACAATTCTCAGACAACATGACACTCAATTCTGTATAGTCTTGAGTCTTGTGACCATAGCCTTCTTGTATTCGACACAAAAACACGACTTACTGAAGAAATGGAATGAAGAACTGCTTTTCTCCGTCGGAATCTGATTTTCCATTTAGAATCTCTGTAACCTCAACAGCGGCCACTCCAAACGGTCTTCGCATTCCCTTTTGCCTGTTTTTTTGAATCGGCTTCCTTCAAATCCATTCGTCCTGTTAGCACATTCCACAACATGCATTACATAAGTGTTCAAAATGTTAACTTGTATCCAAATTTAACAATTTGATTCGTAAGAAAATCAAGGCAATTCCTAAAAAACAGTGCACTTAAATATTTTTCAACTGTACAAGAGACTCTACAAGCTTCTCTGACAGATTAAATGCATAAAAGTCATGAACACAGTATGTGAAAAGCTGGAAAGTTAGACAAACCAGTCTTTATTAGTAGGCTATGTCCAAAGTTCAACTAACCAATTCTTATTATTTGGCAAACGAGGAACACCTTCTCTCGATTACTGTCTTTTAAACTCAAATCCTGTAAAATTAGTACCAAACCAAAAATGCCTCTGCTTACATCATGTATGTGGAATGCCAACTTCAGATAGAAAGATCATAGAAAAACAAGATAATTATCACACAGAGTTCAACATGGTAGAGATATTGTAGAAACATGAAAACATAAATAATCTCCTTGCTTGGAGTGTCAAAAATCACTGAAAGATTTTAATTATTTGAAACAATAAAAAGAGATATAACCACTTCAGTATATTAACTTGTCTAATCATATACTGCTGATCCACATAACCACGTCCATAACTCAAGCCTTAACTAATTCAAAGCCATGGGGAAATAGCCTGAAAGTCTGAAAGATCAGAGATAAATTCTTACACTTACACACACTTGTGCCTAATGTTTTACATTTCAATCAATGACTATAGTAATAAATAAATACAGTGTGAGCCAAAACATCCTGCACCCATTTTATTTTGGCTATTACTCTGTCAAATTTTGACCAATCTTGATAAAACTTGGCAGACATGTAGCTGAAAGAACCCCCAACACACCTATGTTCAGCTTGATCGCAACAAGTTTTAAATCTAGCAACTGTAAGTCACGACACAAAGCACGACGTAATTATTCATTTGCGTGGCACTTCTTCGGGCACTTCAAAGGCAGATCGTTGTGAATAATCTATAATGCACAGGACAAAATTCTTCACAGTGGCACCACCGGTTAACCTACAAAATAATCAAGTTTACTCTCCAATTACAGCCACGAAACTTGACATCACAGATGAGAGGTTGCTTCACACACACACACCCTAATGTTCAGAAAGTCAGCAACGGTTTCCATTGTTGTATCCAAACCGGGCTGCATCAGTCTCATCCTCATTGAGCTGGATATCAAGGTGAACGATGTCTGCTACCATAAGTGCTGCTGCAGGAGATGCTTCCTGCCATCCTCTCACTTTTCCATCTGTGCACATTTGCCATTAATACCATGGTTACTGCTTCCTAATTTTTACCATGTAAACGAATAAAACTCAACATCTAATGCACCTGATGTGGAGATCATTAAAAGACAAACCCGCCTTTCTCTTTCTATCCGAAACACCAACTGAGATCAAAGCTCTGTTATCAAAGTTGCCAAACAAGCAATGCTCGCTTGATCCGATCCCTACCTGGCTGTTACGTGAGGTTGCTGATGTCATCGCTCCTCTGCTTAGTCTGATGTGCAACACTTCTTTGGACACTGGAAACTGTGCTGATGCCTGCAAATCGGCTATCGTCCTTCCCCGCCTGAAGAAGCCAACGTTGGATCCAGGAGATCTGAAATCTTTTCGACCAATTTCCAACTTGAGCTTTGTGTGTAAACTTATTCGATTTGCTGAGTTTTCTGGCGCAATCACCTTTTACCAGTTCATCAATCTGCGTATCGCATTTCACTCAACAGAAACAGCGGTAATTAAAGTCCATAAAAAGATGATGGCAAGGTCACTATACTTGACCTCAGCTCGGCTTTCGACACGGTGGATCATGACATACTGCTCCGTGTCCTGGAGGAACGTTTGGTCAGCGGAGTTCCCCCCAGGCTGGTTTTCGGTCTTACCTCACTGGATGCGAGCAGATATTTCGCCACCTCAATGATTCCTCGCCAGCTTTGTCTCTCGAGTGCTCTGTGCCCCAGGGCTGCGTCTTTGGGACCGATTGCCTTCATCACATACACAGAAGACTTTGCCCTCATTTTTCAACGTCACGATCTTCGCCATCATATTTTTGCTGATGATAAACAGATCTCACCATGTGGATGAAGACGTCGGTCTTGCTCTTGGTCGCATTGCATCACAGAGGTCTAAGGATGGTGTTCAGATTGCAACAATGCTTCCAAGACTGAGCTTGCATGGTTTGGCTCACATGCTAACATGCTTAAGCTGTCTAAACCGATTGTAGTCTGGCACTTCAGGGCACCATCGTCCGCCCTTCTTCCGTCCAGAGATCTCGGAGTTGTTTGAGAATTGACCATCAACATGTTGGACAGTTAGCCAAGAGCTGCTTCTATCACATACGACGTATCCGCCAGATTTGTCTGTTTCTGCTTTGTTCTGTCCAGGCTAGACTATTGTAATTCTGTTCTTGCCGGCCTCCCAAAGTCTACACTGGCCAACCTGCAGCGCATAAAATGCTGCTGCACGCCTGGTGCTGGACCTAAAACCTTGACACCATTACTCCGGTAGCCGCGCAACTTCATTGGCTTTCCAGTCACATTTCTACGCTGATGTTCTGTGCACAGAATGGTCTTTGTCCGACCTATCTGGCGATCTGCTCCAGCCAACATCAACCGCCATTGGTAGACCAGGCCTATCAGCCTCTACCAGTCAATACCAGAAACCTGCGTCTTCGGACAGTCATGGGGCAACGAGCCTGTGCTTTGTTTCCACCAGCGCTGGAACATAAAGTGCCCATCATTTGAAAACACATCTGTTTAATTGTGCTTATAATAATTGACATAATTGACATTAATTGTAATGTGCTTGCTAACATTGATTGATTAGGCGCAATATAAATAGCTAATTACATTACATTACAATTACATTACATACAGTGTCAACCTGAACATAGGTGCATTTGGGGTTCTTTCAGCCACATTTCAACCAAGTTTCGTCATGATTGGTCAAAATTTGACAAAGTTATAGTCAAAATACAAATGGTGCAGGATTTATTGGCTCACAGTGTATATTCGATACATTCACATTTATCATATATTCAAGAGTGCTTCAATCAGAGAAGAATTGCTCAATATTAATGCAGAATAATCATAATATTTATAAATAAAAGTAATAAAGCTCACCGTAAAGATGACTCGGAGGTTGTTCAACATGTCGATGTCTTTGGGCATTCCGTGGTTTCCCCATTTCATGATGTAATTATCACTGTTTAAATAGAAAACCCAAGTCAGTAATATCGTCATTTACAGAAAAAATTTACTCAAGTACAACAAATCAAATAAGTTTACACAAATCAAAAATTATCCACAGCTTCAGCACAGTAACAAATTAGAGTTTACTCAAAGATAGTTGAATCTTTTTAAAATGATAAAATGTAATAGTCTAATACTCTAAAAATGGCCTTAAAAGCAGTTTCATTCAAGTAATGGTTACTAAAGTGTCTTGATATAGGCCTTCATCATGCCCATGGTACTTCAAAAGTTGTCTCAATAATAATAATAATTTTAAAAAATAATAATAACTAAACAATCACAAAAGTAGAATTATGAAAAATCATACAAAATACAGACAATACAAAAACATTGAACGGCAATTGCTCTTCACAGTCAATCTTTCCCGTCCTCATCTAAAGTGAAAATACAATAATATTTTAAAAATTTTATAGACAAAATATTTTAACTATAATTGTTATTCACAAATTGTTTCAAAATTCCAACCTTATGAAGAGACCATCTTTTGCATCGTAAAGAGTCAACAGAATGTCTGCGTGCTCTCCGATTCGACACACGAAATTCTTTACGTTGACATAAAGATTGAAACACGATACTTTCTTTGGAACATGACGATCCTGGATCTAAAAATGCAAAGCAAATTAACAGAAGACCAAAGGCAATTCATTAGCAGGCCGTTCGCTCTGGCATAATGAAGGTATAAAGTCTTCTCAGCTACTAGACATCTCAACATTCTTCAAAATAATCAGATTTCCACTGAGCATTTGTCTTATGCCGCAAGGCAAATAAGACAGACTGCATAATTTCATATACTTTGATTATATTAATACACTGCATAATTTCTATTCTATTCTATTCTATCCCGGACAATTTATGCAGCGCAGTAGCATGGCTAGCAGTCAAAAACAAGAGCGCTTTACATCAACATGCATACGATAAGCTAAATAAGTGCGTCTTAAGGTTCTTAGAGAAAACTTCGTAGGAGGTGGCCTTGGTGACATATTCAGGGAGAGAATTCCAGAGGTGTAGGTTCCCTCGACTGATGGATCTTTCGCCTAGCAGTGCTTTCCAATTTCATATACTTTGATTATATTAATACACTGCATATGAAGCTTCAGAAGCCACCAGATCCAACTATAGGTCCCTGTCCAATCCAAAGCCGGATTAACAGCGTAGCAAAAACAACAAATGCTATGGACTCAATGGAAGGATCCAATGCTGCATCTCTTTCATAATACATATTACCCAAATATTTATACTTAAATAAAGCAAAAATTTGAACTTTTATTAATTTCTACACTAACGGATCAACAGAGCATTATTTTTCAAAGCTTACGAGTTTTATACCTTACCTGTTTATTGCTTATTCTTACAGTAATTAAAATTGTATAGATGTTTTGATAGTTTGGATCCCCTAATTATCAAGTGACTTGCAAAATTAGGATCCATGTTGCTGATGCTGAGATGGGTGCTAATCCACGGCATTGATGATGATGATGATGATGATGATGAATCCTGCACTGGTCTGTCCCAAAGTGGTTCATGATCTCCCTGGCCCTTTCTTTCCATTATCTTTCTTAACAAGGACTGCTTTATGATCCTAACATGGTTCATCAGCTTTAACTCTCTTCATAGCAAGTCACTTGGCATTTACATATAAATATTTTTACATTACATTACATAGTTTCAGTTGAAGTTGATAGGAGATTACCTGTGGCACAGTGTTTTGCTCAACACACTAATAAAATAATCCAACTTGCTTTACAAATTCATACTTTGTAATGCAAGCACACAAAGACATACAATAAAAGGCTTATTGACCATTGGTACATCTAGCAACCTAAATATCTTCAACATAAAATGTATTACAATCAAACTTACCAAGCCCCGTTCTTCCTCTATTCGTTTTGTGGCAACTTGATGCTGCAAAATAAAAAAACTAGCCTTATGAAACTGCAATTATGTTTACATTTCTTAAAAGCATGTGCTGTGGAATAGAAGTCGGACACTCTTGTTCTAAAAAATACAGAAAACTAAGTAGACCCCTTGGTACATACCATAAGCATTAAAAAATGCAAAAATTTCAGATACCAACATTTAAAAAATTTCATTGTTAAAAGCATAATGTGTTAAGCCAATTTATAAATACAGAGGCCAAACAATATTTTAGTGATTATCAGGCTACCACAAGTCTTGCAGAATATGGTCATGAGTTCATACTTCATCAAAGGATAAGACAATGTCAGTCCCTTAATCAATTACTTAAGCTTTATGTAAGCTTCTTTTGTCATATAATTAATTGCAAGTAAAAATTGTGATAAAGAGAACTGGTCAATGTCAAGGTCATTGAATAAAGTCTAAGGGACTCACTGAGGGACCTTTATCTTACTTTCTTCTTTCTTTCCTTCCGTCTTTTCCCTATTGGGTTGGACAATGGGTCTGAATGAGTTCCTTCCACTTCTGTCTGTCTCTTGCTGCTCTGGTCATTTGGATGATGTTCATTTGCATTTCTTCTGCATCCTCTTTTAAGTTTTCTATCCATATTTTTCTTGGTCTTCCTTTTCTCCATTTTTCTCCTTCAACATAGTTGTATAGTGCTTTCTTTGGTGTCTTTCTTCCTTCATTCTTTCAACATGACCTTGTTATCTTACTTTATCAACTACAAATGTTTGTTATCTTTCACCAACCAGAGACAGTAATAGCTATAGTATATGCATAATTAGTCATAACTACTAGGTTCTATGGATACCAGTACAAATAATATCAGGCTTTACTTGTAACCATGACAAATACATTGGTTATTGGTTATTTATTTTAAAGGGGCAAGTCTACTATTAAAGTACAGATAAATTGATATGATAATGGCATGGAACAATATCAAATGGCCTCCATTCAGTAAAAGTCAGGGTTTGACCTATGGAAGCCTAGGTTAAGCACCTGGAAGGTCAACATCGGGCAGAGAATTTAAGAATTTGACTAACTTAGGTCACCAATGAGCTTAATTTCTTTGGTTACGACAGAGGGTGCTCGGGGCAGGGAGACGATATCGCAACCAAATATAGTCCGATTTTCAAAATGTTTGATTTATTTTGTTCCAATTACACCCCCTACAACTTTGCCACTCATCAAAGATAGGTTACCATTCAAAAATTTTTGCTACACAGCTTGGAACCCCAAACAATTTTTGAAGGAAGGGTTTTATTTTACGCTGGAAAGTGGACCCCCTTGCAAATGTTTTAAAAAATTTTTGCATGGAGGGTTTGAAAGAGGAATAAAAATGCAAAACATTAGCGTAAACATCATCTTTTAAACCTTCAAAGATTCTGAGCAATTGCAAGTTGAAAAAAATCCAAAATATTTAGTCAAAATATGCAAAAATGCTGATTTCTTAAGCAGTTTAGATCATTGACAAACTTAGGCCGACTTTGGTGGTTGCCTGCAGTTAACCTTCCAGGTGCTTAATCTAGGCTTCCATGGTTTGACCACAGGACACTCGTTATTTATAATCGAAACATGCATTACATTATGCCAATTGGCCACTTTAAAAGCACCACACAAGCTAATGGACCTTAATGTGTTGCAAATGAAACTGATATGCAACAACAAATGTAAGCAAACTAATGAATCCTGTTCACAATACACTGCATAGCAAAAGTGAAATAAAAGATGAAAACAAAGTACACATGAAATTAGTACACAACATCAAACAATATAATTATTAACCATAAAGCAATTATATGGCGGCATTGTCACAAACTTAGGGCGGGAAGTTAGTAAGGGGGAAGTTAGTAGAGTGGTAACAACAATGGAGCAGAAGGTCGCGAAAACAACTCCATGGGAGCCCTAAAGAAAGCCTTCTTTAGCAATAGCAAATGAGTACATTAATCCATCAAACAATACAAGAACACTGGCCCCGTATTAACCATAAAGCAATTATGGCTGAGGGCCTTGGTAGCATTGTCACAAAAAAGGACTACTTTTACTTTTTTTATTGTCACAAAAACTGCTTATAAAGAACCTAAATTAACAGGACCAACAATCATTTCAAAATCCAACATTTCAAATAACCTCAGTATCAGCCACAAACAAATGGACAGATATAGAACAAAAAGAGAGCTACATCTAAAAATAAATAAAATATTAACGGAAGATAAGATCAATACGGCATGAAATGTAAAAATTAAAAATAAATCAAATTGTAAAAAGAAGACTCAAACAGCTGGCAGATTTAGAATACTTGGTCATGGTGATTGAGCTTCAGGAGGTTTGCAAGATGATGTATAGACCTGGAAGACTTTAATAAATAAGGTCTATCAGGCATTATTCCAAATCATAATAAACTTACAAAATAATTAATTAAACCTTTGTATTTTTCATTAAATGATTTATTCATAAAAAAATTAATGGGAAAGAACAGGCAAGACACTAGGAAAAATAGAAAACAATATTACAGAAGGTACCTATCTGATTTGAGCCATAAATTTACCTGGCAACCACACAACAATCTCCCCTTGCTACAGCTAAGATTTACAATATTTAAAGCAATCTAAAGCACCTGTAATAATGGACTTTAGCACCTGTAATGATGGACATTAGCACTGAAATAATGGACATTAGCACTGTAATAATGGACATTAGCACCTGTAATAATGGACATTAGTTTGGTATTGGTGCAAAAATTTCCTCAGTGGCATAAACTACAGTTGCCACACAAGTTATAATGGCATGATAGGGGTCTGTCCAAATGCAAATTCATCATTATTAACAGTAACTAGTGTTTACCCGTCAAAAATGACGGGGAGATTGGCTGTTCTACCACCCGATTTTTTAAAATGCAATAATTTTATGACAAGAGAGATTGGCTGTTTACCACCTGATTTTGCGCAAATGCAATAGCATTTTATGATGGGAGATTGGCTGTTTACCACCCGATTTTGCACCCTTAACTCAACTTAATTCGCGGGAATTTTCTGAAACAAAATGCCTGATTTGGCAGTGTCGACGACATGTGCATTCTCTTGTTTGCTGTCTGCTTTTCCAAAACCGCCTGCTCCTCATTCTCACTTGATTGTCGGAAAAGCTAATGCTGAACTGTTTGTTTTGCAAGCATGTTAGAAAGAGGAATAAAAAAGCTAAACAATGGTGCAAACCTCATCTTCTTAGCTCTTATATAGCCTGAGATACAAAAAAAAAGTTGGAAACTTTCGGACTAAAACTTTCCAAAAATTAGTTCAAACATTTCATAAACTGATAGATCTTTGCCAAATGTGACCGATTTTCAAACTTTTTGGTTTATTTTGTTCCTCTGACATCCCTTTACAACTTTGCCGCTGACCAAAGTGAGGTTACATAAGAAAATATTTTGCTAGTTTAAAAATTTTCGAGAGGGTGAAATTTTAGGCCGTAAAAGTGGGCTCTACCCCAAATTTTTTTTGTTTTGCAAAGAAAGAGGAATAAACAATCTAAACAATGGTGCAAACCTCATCTTTTTTACTGCTATATGCCTGAGATATTGAAATTTAAAACGTTACAGCAATCATTTCTGAGAACGCTTTTCCAAAAATTAAATCCCAGTACTTCAGCGTCTGAAAATTTAATCCACACTCAGTTTTAAAAATTATTAGACTAGGAATGAATAAATATATATATAATAATGGGGGCAGGGCATTGGGAGAGGAAGGGAGGTTTGAGAGGAGGAAGGTGGGTTGATAAGGTTTGGAATCTTTGGGGCCCGGTGGGGTAGCATGGGTTGGGGCCTGGGCGATTGGGAGAGGGATGGGTAGTTGGAAATGGAGAGGGAAGGGGCATTTAGGGCAAATGGGTTGGGGCTGGAAGGCCTGGAAAGAGGAAGAGGGGAGAGGAAAAAGGGATGAATTTGGGGCCGGGGCCAATGTGTTGGGGCCGGGTGATTGGGAGAGGGATGAGGAGAGGGAAAAGAGATAGATTTGAGGCCTGGGCCGGATGTGTTAGGGCAGGCATTGGGAGAGGGATGGGGAGAGGAAAAAGGGTTGGGGAGACAAGGGGAACAGGGGGTTTGGGGGCGATTGGGAGGAGAGGATGGGGAGAGAGGGTTGGGGAGACGGAAGAAGCAGGGGTTTTTGGGGCGATTGGGAGGGGATGGGGAGAGGAAAGGAGATGGGGATAGGGAAGGAAAAAGGGGTTTGGGGCAGGCGGGAATAGGTTGGGGCCTGGGCGATTAGGAGAGGGATGGGGTGAGGAAGGGGGACGGGGTTTAGCTGCAATTAAGACGCCGTTAAACGCTCCGGTTTGATTAAACAATATTTGGTTGTCAATGACAACAGCGTCTTACAATACCCGTGTTGCGGAAAGAAGATGCAAGCGATAACGCGACAGACGGACATCGATTAAATATGTAATTATTACAAGAAAGTGTTTAAAAAGAATACATATTCCCACCATCAACTAATCGTAACACAACTTGCCTTTTAGACAGTCAGTCTGTCTAAATCGATTAATTTTTCAAGCATACATAGGGATGATATACAATATCGGTACAAAATGGCTACATCAGATATTTTAACATAATTTTCAATCTGAATTTGTGTGCCATTTCTAGTGGACGATAAGAAGGGTGCAGTTTGCATCTTGATGGGTAGAAGCAGGCAAAGAGCACTGGGTGCCCTGCCAACTGATATGGAGAATTGAGCCACCTCTTTGAGATAACTTCAGCTTCAAACTACACATCAGTTGCAAATTATTAGAAAATAGGGTAAATAATTCACAAGTAAATGTGATAATATCAATCTTAAAAGCATCTTTATTTAAAATGGTCATACAAATAAGGCCTGGAAAATCAATCGTGAAGTTAGATACCATTCCTGCCAGTCCATAGGAAGGTCCATAGGTCCATAGGATCTATATAGGTCCATAGGACCTCACCTTCCTATGGACAAACCTTCCTATGGACTCCAGTGTTCTCTCTCTCTTTCTAACTTCTTAAAAAGATCTTCAGTATCAAACAACTTTCTAATTTCTTTAATTAAACTGGGCATTTCGATAGTATCTTCTGTTAGCAGGTCCATAGGAAGTGGGGGTGCAGCTGCACCCCCTGGAAAAATTTAGGGGGTGCACCACACTCCCTGGAAAAAAGATGCACTGCACCCCTGGCTACACCCCCTGCTTGCTTGTTAGGAGTATAAGAGAGGAAATTCTGTGCGTGAAGACCTTTTTTGTTTTGCTTGTCAAGGTAAGGTTTTTAAAGATGCAAACTATTTTTTCTTCAGTAAATCTGCACCCCCTGCTGAAAATTCGTTCCGACGTGCCTGGTCATGAGTGATTATAATATGTACAACTCAAGCACAGAGTGACACAGGTTGATGCAGTGAAGATCTAGAGGTTGTCAGATCTGGAGGTCTTACAATCAAATCCCATATGAGAAGCCTAAGCCCATAAAAAGGTTCTAAAGTAATCTCTCATTACCGTATTTTTGCGCATATAAGACGCACAGCGTATAAAACTGAAAAATAATTATGGATAAACATAAAACAAAAAAGCGCTCCCGGCGACCGTCAGCGCTCTCGGCGACCGTTGGCGCTCGGCGATCGTCGGCGCCCGGCAACCGTCGGCGACCCTCGGCGCTCGGCGACCGTCAGCGCCCCATCAGCGTCCCAGCAACCCGTCAATCGGCGCTCGGCGCTCCGTCGGCGTCCCTGCAACCGTCAATTCGGCGCTCGGCGACCGTCGCTCCGGCGGCCCGTCGGCGTCCGTCGGGCGCTCCGACGTCCCGTCGGCGCTCTCGGCGACCCGTCGGCACTCCGGCAACCGTCCGCTCTGGCGACCCGTCAGCACTCCCGGCACCCGTCGGCGCTCTGGCGACCGTCGGCGCTCCCGGCAACCCGTCGGCGTCTCAAACCTGTCTTCCCAGAGTCCAGCCAGGATCCGCCGGCGCCCGTGATCTCGGCGCCCGTTGTCTGGGCGACCTGTCGGCGCTCTTGCGACCGTCTGCGCAATTCATGTTCCAAAAATTTAGATAAGACGCTAAGACGCCAAGGGGCTAATTGTGTAAAATTCATATAAGCCGGCGGCTTATATCAAAATTATATTCATAAACTGAAATTCAAACAAAAACAAAGCCAGAATATCATAAATCAATGCACTGCCACTGAGAATTATGCATTCATTCTTCAGTCCCAACTTAACCCTTAAACGCCCAGATACTTTGTAACTATATGCCATTTAAACAAGTAAACTCAGTTCTGGAGGTGTAAGGGTTAAAACTATACTACTCAGGCACTGAAGCCAGTCATGAAAGCCTCTTACAGCCTGCAACCGCATCATGTAAAACAGCACTCGGTTTCAGGTCATTTGCAGTGTCAGGGCCAAAGACATGGAACACTCTATAGATAATTGTGAAATCATCCTGTTCTCTGACATCCTTTAAGAAAAATCCAAAGACTTATTTGTTTAGAAAATGTTATCTTATTCTCTTCTACCTTAGATTGTTATCCATTCATTTTTTGTTTGTTTTTTGTTTTTTGATGACTGTTATTTTATTTATTTTTATCAGACTCTGTAACGTGCCCTTGCTCCTAACATTTTGGTAATATGGTGCACAGGAAATTATCAGTTTAATAATAATAATAATAATAATAATAATAATAATAAATGTTCATAACAATAATAATAATGTTCATAATAATAAAATAATAATAATAGTAATCATCATCATCATCATCATCATGTTCATAAGTTCAGTCATCACTGATTAAGAACTATCACTAAACAGCATCCCATAATACACTGAATGCCAACATCAGCCAAAACTAATAGCAAATATTTAATTTCAATCAACTCCAATTATTATAAAAACTTCAAGAAGTTTACAGAACAGCAAATAACAGATTGGAAAACACAAAATCAAAATTTAAATAATCAACACATTGAAATGATCCAGCAATGCATCATTACCATATTCTCAATATTTCTCTTAGATTATAAAGACTCATACAGACGAATCTAAAGACATTAATCTTGAGAATCTCCACAGCAGCTTAGTCATCTATGTTCCCACTGACTCTTCAATAATCTACCCAGTAAATCATGGGGGGGGCCAGCTTGTGGCCCGACGGTTGCTAATTGGCAGCCCGCAGGGCATCTTTCTAAATAAATTCTGTTGGTCCTATTCATGCATACAATATTGAGTCATGAGTAAGACTTAGTTAAGGTGCTTAATTTAGAAAAATAGTAAATTAGGCCTACTTCAAACTGCTGTTTAGTTGTAACTGTAACTTTAACTGTAACTGTAATTGTAACTGTTACCAATTACTACCGTTATATGACTACAGTGATTGTCAGTACTGTTAGAAGCAATGTACAAAAAACAAAAAACATGTGACCCCCCACACATTGATCAAAATTTATTGTAAATTTATTATTGACCCATTGTAACAAAAGGTTGGCCACCCCTTATCTAAATATGCGATCTCAACTGCTGTGGTTGCAAACAGTCACTTCAAAAATGATGTTAAGTGGGTTTGACTGTAGGCACCTGCATTAACCCCTTAACTGGGGATCCCGGATATATCCGTCCATTTTACATTGAGTTACAGTTAAATACACGGTTAAGGGGTTAAAACAGAGAATAAAACCATCAAATATGAATATAATCAAAATAAAGTGACACTCACCAGACGATAGAGATTGACCGTGCTGTTCTTCAATGGATCAACTATGTTGCCTCTTTCATCTCTTACAACAAGGTCAAGGCCAAGTCGCCTAAAAATGTCACATTTACCGGTCATTCAAATTTCAAATCATATGCACACATTTTACAACCACACAGAAATACTGAAAAGCTTTCTTTAGAAAGACAACACACAATGACACATTGATCTATCATCAATCCAACTATACTCATCATCATCATCATCATCATCATCAACATCAACATCATCATCATCATCATCATCATCATCATCATCATCATCATTCATCTCTTTCCTTCAGCAGAGATGAAGATGAGGTGACATCATGAATCGAGCATTTCCGAGCAATTCTTTCCTTCGATGCATTAGTTATTGCTGCTATTGTCATTTCATTCAGTCCATTCTTCTATATCGTCCACCCATCTTCTCTTTGGCTGGCCTCTCTATCTTTATCCCGGCACGATCATACATATTCTTGTTGAATTGTTTGCTGTAGGCTATCTTTTGTGTTTCTTTGTATGTGATTGAAATAAGTCAATTTGCATCTTTGGCAAATATGAAAGAAATTTCTTTTGTTTTGGCTCTTTTTATAACTTCTTCATTTGTTTGGTTTTCTATCCATGAAATTTTCTTCCATTGTTCTGAGAGAAAAGACTATACTCAAGTGCTAGATTAAATAACTTAACATCACTGTCTTTTTGTTCATTTCACAAGCATACAACTTCCTACAAATCAAAAAGGCTATATGCCGTATCTGTGATGCGTAATAAGCTGATGAACATCAAACATGGTTTGGTATTATATGTTTGAAAATTAGAGTAACTTTTATCATAGCAAAAGCTTGGTAAACCAAAAGTAATATATCAGTTCTTAACACATGTCTATGAATATAATTGAGCAATTACTGTAATTAAACAGCATATCAAAGTTAACAATCATTACAGTCACAAACATAGCATCTAATTAGGCAAACCGAGATAAGATGAAAAATGAGCTAAAGGGGAAACTCACGCATTTCCCATGTCGATTTTATTTGTCACTTTCTGTTGATACTCTTTCATTTCATCCTAGTTAAATACAAAGAGCACACAAAATAAAATAATCAGAAACTTTCTTTAAAACCTTTGCATTTTAAATCAGATTGTAGCTTTGAAACTGATGACAGTTATTTATCTTTAAATATTAAAGTGCTACATCATATTATTGATACTTTATAGTTAATTATCTATATAAAACTAAATGCTAACTCAACATTAACCATTGAACATGAACATGTATGTAGACATCACACAGTTGCATGATAACCATATATTTTCAAAATCCTGAAAACCAATTTTTTTATCATTAGCAGAAAAATAAATTGAAAAAAGAGGCATTGGAACACAATGACCACTTAACCCTTAAATCACCGGAACCAAGCATACTCGGTCCAATTTCATATAGTTACAAAGTATTTGTCGGTTTAAGGGTTAAGACTTCATACATATTCATTTTCACTGTAATTTGAATTTTAGATTTTTTACAAGACTTTAAAGAGAAGCAATTATATAAATGCATTAATTGTTACCAATGGAAGCTTTCTGGACATGATAAGTCGTCTATAATCAATTAATTCGAGCATTGTTTTGTGTATTTGGTTGAAGTTGGTCTTCTGTGCACGTTTGCTGTGCTGAAAGGAAACAAAATCTAACATTACAAGTATCATTTTTCACATAAAACAAACTAAACTAATATTTATTATTTATTTATTTATTGACAATTTATATAGCTAAACAAGAGCGCTATATCCAATATTAAATAAATGTGTCTTCAAATTTCTAAAAAAGTCCAGCTTGTCTCACATTGTCTGGAAGAGAAGAGAATTAAAAACATTAACTTTTCCGATAATATACTAGCCAGTTAGCTTCAAGAAGAAAGGGAAGTAAAACAAAATTTACATATGCTGAATTTCACTGTGCAGGCAAAAATTCAAGCAAAATAAGACCATCCACATCCACTATAAATAACTTTCTACCGCTGATCGAAAAACAGTCATAACACTTCTGATGCTTAAAAAATTCTTGAAAGTCTCCATTCAAGATATTAAACCTATGTTAAGATTACAAAATGACATAAATAATTTGTATACACAATGAACATTGCATTACAGACTGACAGATACTCTGAGGGTACACAATACAGGGATTAGAGTTGTTCCTCTATCAGATGACCTGCTCAACTGTTACAGAAAATAAAAAATAATTCATCTCTTCAGTAGAGATAGAAGGGATGCTGTGCAAATCTTACATTACATAACAATTAATAATACATAACAATTTGACAGTTCTAATATTTTAGCAATAATTTATCCATAATCTGTTTACTAAAAGTGATCAATGAAATGGTAGATTTTATGAAACTCTCTGCAGAAAAGTGGCTTACCATATACAAATCCTTCCATATTCTTCCCCATTCCCTTAGGACTGCGGTTATTTCATGAACAATTGGAGGCTCAACTGGAAGAATAACTTCATAGGGCCTAGACGGGCAAAAACCAACCATAATATTACGGTACACTGAACACATTTAGAAGCGTACAAAATTGTGACAAATTCATTAAAAAGCCATTTCACATTTGTAGCACTCACTCGCACACTCACTCACTAACACATGCACACACACACACAGACAAACACGTACGCATGCACACAACCTCACTGGGGTCAAATCGAACATTTACGGCATCAACGGGGGCATCAACCAGTGGGAGGGTGGTTAAACTCCAAACATCCTCCAACAAAATGAAACTAATTAACATTTATTTCATCTGCACTGTTAAGCAAAAACAAATAAAACGATAGCAGATGAAATAAAAGTATATCCAACAGTTGAGTGACTGAGATGAATTCAAATGGAGACTTCAAATTTTTTCCTTTGCTCGAATGCCTAAGACATACTTATTTAAGATCTCGTACAATTTATCCAGTTGACTGTAAAGTGCTTTTGTTTTTGACCTTCATCATGTTTACGGCACTATATAAATCGTCTTGCATAGATAGATAGATAGATAGATAGATAGATTCATCCAAAGTATTTTCATGATTTGCAACTTTACATACAAGATCAGTGATTTGATCTAAACTCATCACGAGCACTTTATGATAGTTGTCAGCCTTCTAACTCAGAGCCTTGCAAGTCAATAGAGAAAACCAATTGGCACCAAAATATCAAAGCATTAGAGGCTTCTGTGCTACAAACCGATAGACACAATGTATCAATTCATAAGAAGGGAAGATCTTAAAGAAGCTAAAAGGGAAACAAAATTCAAAGACTGGCTTCAAGATGTCCCGATAACATATTTTTCTTTCAGCCTTTAGAGGAAAGAAGCATGAAAAAAACTCTGGGAGGAATGTGCTCAGGCCCTGGGAGGGAACTGGAGGCAAAGTAGCAAATTTACTGACCCTGAACTATCAATCACCGAGTCTCTAATGCAGACGAATTTCTTGGGGAAAATGCCTTTACGACTGTGATTCTTTGTTTTGAATCCATAGTACCAATCTAAAACAAAATAAAACAGAAATATAATAATGACAATATTTGACAATATTAAATGCGCTAAAATAACTTCACTGATGGTAGAACAATCTTAATCATCTTAAGGAAACAATCGTTACACTGAATAGTCTTCACTGAATAGTAGTTAATAATATCTGCTTAGTGCTTACTATAATTACATCAGGAAGTGCGGTTGAGTAGAGGAAGGATTCTTGCCGCACAACTGGTAGCGCCATTTTGGCTGCTCGCACGTGTCTGTACGTGCTCCGGAATATCGCCGTTCTTGGCAGTTTTACCAACGTCTTGTGCTTATTTCTTTGCGCTAATCGCGTGGATCGTCGCCTAGCCATCATTTTCAAAGAGGTCGGCGATTGTCTTTACGTTTCTCTGCGCTGAAGGATTCGGATTTATGTCGCCCACGTCGGCGTGGTTGGCCCACCATTATCTAAGCCACCAGCTCGTTGACGGAGCCTACAGGCTATAAAGGGCAAAGACTGTTCCGGTTCACGCGTGGAATTCCATCTTCAGTCGGTTCCCGTCAAGTTCGGCAACTGCCCTCAAGGATTCCCCATGCGGTCCTTCAACATCCTTTCTGCGTTTTCGCTGACTCCTCGACAGAACGTCTTCTTGCTGAAGACTGCCTTCTGAAGGGCTCACTGCCCGATTTCAACACGGCAGCGACCTCTTTTGTGCCACCTGAGCAGATTTCCCCTCAAGACCAACATCTTCCGTTCCATGTTGATTCGTCAACGTTGTCGACAATGTCTTTGACTTTGACCCTCGCTATGCTATGGCGCTATAGAAGTTGTCCAGAACCATAACAACCGGAGGGTAGCAGGTTCAAATCTGACCTTAGCCACTGTTTAGAAACCTTGGACAGGTTATTCACCTGAATTGATTACAATTCTTCATGTTTGACTTAATGTGGAATAATCAGGGACCACAGTTTCTGAAGGATCGCCTTATCTCGTGTCTGCTTCAAGTTCCCTGACAGATACATCTGGCATTCGAGAATCCAGCTCCAGACCAAAGTCCACCTCTACCAGATCTACATACTTCCAGTACTCATTTATGGAGCAAAAGCATGGACACTGACATCTTCATTGAACAAGACTGCTTCATGCACATTACACTGTACACAAGACCAATGCACAAGTCTTCTGGTGCACGATGGGTGAGGGCCCAATCTCAGTTAAATTCATGCCGGTAGAATAGATTGCACCTATTTGGACATGTTCCAAGGTCCAAACCAGGCAAAGTCCACACCAGAGCCCAATATGCTACAATATTCAACCCACCTAAACACCGGAAGCATCCAGTTGGAAAACCACTTACCACCTGGTCAAGGACAATAAAAGCTGACTTAGCCACTCAAACCCTGAGGTGAGCACAGGACAAAAAAACTGGCAACATATCATGGAGATGGCTACACTCCATGCCATAAATGATGACAACAGTTTTCAGCAGCAAATTTGTCCAAATTCCGCAAGCCAGTTTGCCCAATCAAGTGGGGTCCTATTTATTAAGTAAATTAACAACTTTTAGTATATTTATTTATGAATGAATGGCTTAATTAAGGTCTCTGCCCTAAAATAGTTCCATGACTTTTATGCCACTCAGAGATGAGATGGTTGAGGTTGCGACACATTGGCTAGGGTCAGGTCTGAACCCATGATACTCTGACTGCAAGGCATGAACCCTATCACTACTCCACCACACACTATACTATGCCTATTTGTTACTAAATTGAAAAACCATTTGCAGCAAACAAAATTGGTGCTATTTATAGTAAACAAATTGTATGTCAACCGTGGTGCTAAGGAGACAAATAGCTGAGAATGGCAAAGCTCATTCTTTACCCTCTGTATGGCAAATGATGTTGACTGTGTCACCAACATCCAAAGAGAGTCGATGAGTTTCAGATTCCCGGAAGTTGAAAATAGCTAAATTTACACAAATTTAGCATATATATATATATATATTCAAAAGCATAAATATTCATTAAAATGACATAAATCACTGTAGATCTTATGTTATATCTTTACAATAAATAACTTCTGGTCAGTACAATTCTGCAGTAAAATAGCACAAGTGCACCACACAGATTGATGTTACTTGTACAGCTTTGTCAAACTGTAATGCTTTAATTTATTAAATTTATTGCAAACGGGCAAGAAGTTCTTTGCTTTTTAATCTCACGCTGCAAATATGGGTTCCAGTCCCTTTCCCAGGGTTCCGGTCTCTTTCCCTGGGATTCCAGTCCCTTTTCCTGGGGCCCAGTCTTACTCTAAGGTTCCAGTCCTTTCCCTGAGATTCCAGTCCTTTCCCTCAACTATGCCATGGTAACAAAATATGAGGCGCTTCTGGTCCTAACTTTCACAAAGCAGAGGAGGGGCAGCCCACGACGAACAGTAAAAAAACCATGGGGAGTGATCGGGCGATATCACTGACCTACGCCGTATCTCGACGATTCGTCGGCTTCGATCCAAAGGCCGAGATTCTGCGGCTTGTGATTGGCTACGCCGGTCTCCATTCAGAGCTGTCGCTATATAAATCAGAGAGTGGAAAAGGTGGGAAAATAATCCATCGTTTAAACGGAACTATGCCAAATCCAACGCCATTAAAAACGGGAACACAGGAAGTAGGCGCCTATTAACTAGTATTAAGGCATTGCCAACTTCCGGTCTGTTGCTTTATAGCGCCTATATAAGCTTCAGCATTACTCTGCCTAAATTCTTCAAAGACAGAGTTCATACTTATCGGCATACCCAAACAAATCGCCAAGTTATCGGACAAAAAATCAGCTTCGACGAGGACACTCAACTGACCACTTCAGGCACGTCGGAACGAATTTTTCAACAGAGCACCAATGTTATTTACAGAGGTCGCAAGACAATTAAGCGCACAAATGAAACAATGGAGCGTACACATTTTTGACAATTTTCCACTGCTTTCATATCATGCACGTACCTACTGATAAAGATCCACGCTTTCTTGTGAACTTGTAACGACTCCATACAATTACTAACTTCTGGTCCAGACTACGGGCAAAAGGTCTTTAATTTAATGATTTGTGCAAAGCACGCAGTTCCAAATATCTATAGAAGTAAAAGAACAGAAAGCCAGAGACAGAAATGTCACGCAGTTCCAAATATCTATAGAAGTAAAAGAACAGAAAGCCAGAGACAGAAATGTCTTACAATAGGGGCTGTCCATTAATTATGTCAACAATTTTTGGGCAATTTTTGACCCACCCCCTTGTCAACAACTGTCAACTTTCAGTTACCTCCACCCCTATAATTTAGGGTTGCCATCTGTCCAGGATTGACCTGGACAGTCCAGGAATTGACCAATGGTGTTCAGTGTCCAGGACAATGTAGCATGTGTTCAGGATTTCTTTGCAGTCAGTGAAATATTGCAGCAGCCTCCAATTACATTAAAACTAATGCAATAAATGAGCAAATGTTTTTGGAAATAAGTTCCTAGACTGCGTTAGCAAAATTTGCTGAGCCCGTTAGCGGAATTGGCGAATTGCGACTCATTTAGCGTAGGCCCTGTTTAGGTAGGGCCTAGTCTTCTAAGTCTTGCATAGCAACACCTTAGGCCTATTGCAATGTGCTTTATTCTACATTATCTACAGACTACATATAGGCTGCCGGTTAAAATTTTATGAATAAACACGTATACAGTGTAACTCTATGTTTTGCATTGTGCTTAAAAGTCTAATAAATGCCCAAGTTATGAAATTTAGGCAACACACTTAACACTTTATATTTCGACTGGTCAAATTCTGTTGCCGACTTGCCGTCGAGTCTTCGACGCAGTTGTTGCTCCGTGTCCAGGAATCGAGTTACCGAAAGTTGGCAACCCTACTATAATTACGTCAAAAACTTGTGACGACCCCCCCCAGATCAATGACAGGTCCCAATAAGAAGGTTAATATTTTTGCGATGATGACCATTTTTTCCTTTTTTGCTCGTCGAGTGTCAAAATGTCATGCATGGTTACGACCTTTTTTGCTATGTTTTTCCCATTATAATAAGTAGTATATATTCCATGAAATTTAATAGTTTTGATTATTTCTAAAATGTGAAATTGTTGACGTCAACTTCTCTTGACCCCCTCCATCCTGTCAACAACTGTCAAAATTTTTCAAACCCTCCCCCTAAATTGTTGACGTAATTAATGGACAGCCCCATAGAGATTTTAAATCATTGGCATAAATGTGGAAGAAAAAGTGGGGAGCCGAGCCCTGTACCTTCCCCCCATTCCTTAAGGTAGCCAACGTAGCCTCTCAAAAATGGGAGACTTGCGCCTAGAGGTCTAATAGAAGTATACTTGTTTGAAATAAAAACGAACAGCGACTTCATTTTCATGGTTGCCCTTGATTGTGAACAGTTACAAGATTTAGCAAATCGAATGGATATAGGAGGAATATGTCTGACATTCAGCGCAAACTGTGAACCCCTATTTTGCTTTATGAATATGACGAAGAACAAGAGAAGGAATCAAATAGATCAGGGTCTTCCTAACATTTTGAAACCGTGACCCACTCCAGCGATTTTGTGACGTAACGCGACCCTAATAATAGCATGTAACATCAAAGATGCATTACGCCACCTGGCGACCGTTGTTTGAAAGGAATCTTCTGAGTTTTGCACATGAAATGGCTAAACAAAAGCTCTGATTCAATTCGAATGAAAAATGTGTCAAATATATTACGTAGAACTATTCATATTTTGACAAATAAGACGAAAGGAGAGAAAGTGATTGAAAATTTCTTGAAAATTTTCTTTTTTTAAATTTTGCCATGAACATACCTTCGTTACGCGTCTTAAAAAATTTATCCATTTCAAATGGATTGCAGAGGTTGATGGACTCTCTTAATGCAACATCAAAGGATTACGGAATGAAAATCATTTTAAAGAAGACAAACTAATGAAAATCAGCAGACACGGTGGAGAAATGAAAATAATCATTGATGGAACGGAAATAGAACAGGTAGAAGAATTCTGCTATCTTGAAGCTGTTGTTTTTACATGAAAAAGGCAAAGTGTCATAAAGAAATAAGGAAAGACGTTAATTGCCATGGGGAAAGATCGCCTTGCGAACAGAACGAACTACTGATAAAAAATTTTAACCGAAATCTGAAAAAACGATTGGTCAAAACACTGATCTGGCCAGTGACACTCTATGGATCAGAAACTTGGACCTCATTTTTAAGACATAAAGAGATTAAAGGCATTCGGCAAAATTTTCAGAAGGAACAAATGGGAACGCCGTTCCCAACCTGTTTTAAAATTTGCATATATAATTATGGATATGTAAAAATGTGTTTGGGAACGTACAGATGCGGCGTTCCCACACCTGTTTTGTTGATGAGTAAAAGGATGGGTTCCCAAACCTTTTTCCCTAGAAAAAAACACTGGGCATTTTTGTGGATCTATCGAAGAATGGAAAAAATCAGCTGGACGGAAAAAATAACAAACGAAGAAGTCTTGGAGAGGGTAGAAGAGAAGAAAAGCCTAATTAACACTACTCGTACAAGACAAAAGAAGTGGATAGGCCATGTTCTGAGAGAAAGAATCAAACCTACTAAACAAAAGTACTAGAAGGAAAGATGAATGGGAAAACAGAAAATATACCAAGGACATCGATGCTGGAGTGGATGTTTATGACACTAAGAGGAAAAACAAGTATTCAGCCCTGAAGATAAAAATTTCAAGATAGAGAGGAGTGGCGACGCTGGAGTATGGAACCTGTCTTTGGACAGAGCACCTGAAGAAGAATGGCAAAATCGTTTAGCCGTCTGGAGTTTTGGACCATTAATTTATTCAGAGATTCCCGATTGTTAGTGGAGTTTCGGAGCAAAATGGTCGGAATACGCTTTCTTGCGCTATTGCGAAAATCAAATAGGGTTATTTTTAAAAAGTACTTTAGACCAGGATTTCCCAAACTTTTGGAACTGTGCTAGTCACGTCAGCGGCTTTGTAACATGCCGTGACCCTGTAAACTCAGTGCCGACTAAAATTGGATAAACGTTTCATAAAACACTAATCATTTTAATATAAGCCGTGTATGGAGGATTGCAGACATAGGCCTAATATATAAATTTCTTAAAACCTAAGCCTAATTGCAGCATTCAAGGCTCTTGACATTGTGGTATTGGTTAGAAAATGACACGTTTGAATCTGATTTCGCGCTACCCCACGGCCCACGACCCATTAGACTTAGTCCTGCGACCAACTTTTGGGTCGCGACCCACAGTTTGGGAAACACTGAATTAGAGGAATACCATCCAGACATAATGATGCGCATTAAGAGTCATCTTCTTGGAGGAAGAGTAACATACATGGATCCAATTGGCACATAGTAAGTATCGAAGAGAAACTCTAAAGGCGTGAAAATCATACTCCCTTTAAAACTTGTAATGCTCTTAATTTGTGATGCTTGAATTTAAACTAATGAACGTCTTATATGGTTAGACCGCATGTGTATTGTGTAATCATAGACGTAAGGTGTTGAGTCCAAGATGAAGAGTAAAATGAAACAGTTTGCCAATAAAAGAGTCCAGGTTTCGTGGGAAACATCTTAAAAGCGTTTTACTAGGCCTACTTACAAGATATTATTTTATTAACTACTACTCGGATTTAGACGTTTAAACAGTTAACTGTCTAGTTCAAGCAATAGAAATGTCTTAAATGCAGTCAGATGATTCAGTTCCAGTAATCTCCATATAATTTAGACGCTTCACCCGTGATTTCGATAAACCCATACTACGATTGATCTAAACTTCTAAAGAGTTAAACGCCATTCTCTCTCAGCAGGGTGGCGGGCGTAGTTATCCGCTCATGTTACTAATGCATCAACGCCGTTGTACAGCCGTCAACTTTATAAATCTAGTAAATTCGGCTCACAAGCATCTTGACATCGTTCCCTTGATGACCGTTAAGTGACTGAAAGCTCACACTTAGAATCAATCAACCAGAGACCAGATTCCTACAGCCCGACTGTTTGTTCGTCCCAATGGATCAGTTATCAGGTTTAAACGGTTCACATTTTCAGGCTAAAACGGTACTCCAGTGACTGATTGTCAAACTATTGAGCAAACGTTATAGGGCCTACCTGTTGAAGTGTATGATGAACAAATGCTGAGCCCACTCTAACTCAGTGGGGGAATCGGGCCCAATGGCTCGCCATTTCTGAAACGAAACTCCAAAAATATGAATTTTCAAAAATAGAAATTTCAGGAAGAGCGTGCATTGAAACTGGAAAATGTGTTAACTGGCATATCAAAATGTTGAAATATTGAGGGGGCCCAACAAGTGTTGGGCCCCCTACCAGAATTATTTGGGGCCCGGCCCCCTATGGATTGACGCCTATGGAATTTCAACACACGTACAGTATCTAATCTCATTTGCTCTTGTTTCACATACATACGGGACTAACGACGCTTACGTCCATTCCTAAAACTTTTCGCACAGCCTTCACGATTGCCACCTCTATTGTTTATTCAAAATGAACTACTGCAGCTCCCTCTACCCCAATGTTTACAAAAAACAAACGGCACGCCTTCAAGCAATACAACGCAGGGCCTGTTTTAACGTGCAGTCATACACAAAATGTGCAGTGATAAAATGTAATTTTCTGTGCTTTGTGCACTGTGTGTGCAGTGAAATTTTCCGGACGACCTTTTTTGCTTGTTTTTGCGCGGATGTCCATAAATTTTCCGGTTTTAGTGCAGTGATAAATATTTCTTAAAACAGGCCCTGACAACGTTGTCGCTTCTGGCGGCTCCAAAACAGGCTGGCCCCCAGTGGCCCCAGTTGGGACCCTATACATAATGCTACAACATTAAACAACAAATGGTTGGCCCCCATGATTAGAAGTTGCCCCCAACGGCCCCCACTTGCCAAATCCTAGAGCCGCCACTGGCCTAGGGCTGTCGCGCGAACGCCAAAAGCTCAGCACATCAGTCTGGTCTTGAAATCGTTTCACTGGTTCGCAGTTCCAGAACGGATACATTTCAAGATTCGATGCCTGACCTACAACGCCATCCAGTTACCAAGCCCACGTACCTTCGTAATCTCTTTACATTTCAAACGCGACGGTCAACTCGTTCATCTGTCGACCTGACACTCGTTCGACCAACAGCCACGTCACTAAAATTCTCAGATCGGTCGATCTCGTACACGGCGCCTCGTCTCTGGAATGATCTTCCGTCAGAGATCCGAAAGATCAATAACTCGAGACCTCTTCAGTCCATAAGATTAATTAGTCACCATTGTGACCAATAGCCATCACTCCACAAACTTTCCGAAAATCAATTAAAACTATTCTTTTCTAGAAATCTCATGGCGAAATCCTTACTAGGCTATAGACCTGCATTCTATCAACCGCAAATCTTATCATCCTCCATAAGAATACTTTGCTACGACTGCCTACCTGGATCACCACGTAAGGACCTACTACGGACTAGTGGCCTATGGATTTCACCAAGATTGAGCGCTCGTGAATAAGCTGGTGCACTGCACCAAGCTTTCGGTCAATAGGGTCAATCATTTCATGCAATGGCTAAAATAACCAGTCATTTCATGCAATGACTAACTTTTCCAATGATTTATTCCACACTTTGACCGACCGCTATAATCGCTAATATAATCCTGTAAGACTGCGATTTCCGCGTCTCAGGCTGTATTAATGCATGAAATGAAGACCCTATTGGACATTATACACAATGACTGAAACGTTTAGTCATTTCGTGTAACAAATTACACATTTTGACTGTAACATATATATATATATATAATTTATAGGGCCTATATATATATATATAAGTAAGTAAGTAAGTAGGCCTAAAGTAAGTAAAATCTCGTAAATTTATGTAGCGCTTTGGAACGTAGTACATTAGTAGGTGCTTATTCTTATGCGCTTAATCTTTCTTCGAATAGCTATGGGCAAATATATCAAACATATTATCAGCCTATCCTGCCTGCTATATGCAATGCTCATCTGAATGTCAAGTAATTGTGATAGGACCATGTCTCAGATACAAATTGTTTCGACGAGCGTAGATAAGCTATGGGCCAACGTTCTGTTCATAAATCTCTTTAACGATTACGCTGGTTCGAGTAAAGAAAATTTAATTCGCAGCTGCCGTCAGATTCGGGCCATTCGCTATTCCCAGGAATTTGCGTTCGGAAGGTGTCCCATAATAATTGCAGGGGATGTCAATCTTAAGTGTTTCATCAAGACTTTTGGATCCAGAGGGAATAGAAATGGGCGGGGGAGGTGGCGGAGATTCGATGCTTGGCCCCCAGAAAAAGGAAAATATATGTAAAAATATGATTTCCGTTGTCATCTCTTCTGTTTTCATACTTTATAGTGGCTCAAGTTTCAATTTACAGAGGTGGATTCCCCCCGTTTAGAATTCTAAATGAATAGTTTTAGCATAGGTCTGTTTTGGTGATAGCCAAACCACCCCTGGGAAGGGGTATATCGGCAGTCACAAACCGGGGGTGTACCCCCCGCTGGAGTGGTGTAGGAAAATCCATGGTCAGATAGTCATTCCGGTTAGGTGTTAAATTGCTATCGCATATGCGATCGTATATTTAACTATTTATTTATTTTATTATTTTTACTAATTGCGCCTCACTTTTCTCGTTTCTTCCGCACTGCGATTTTCGCATATATAGCCTAGGCCTATATATATGCGGAATCTTATCTGCACCTTTTTTCCTATTTTCGGTATATTTACATAGAGATAAGCTTACAGAGGAGATATAGGGTTCGGAAGCCTGTTTGTATGACCTCTTTTTGCTATCGACAGTTTTTGACGAAAAAATTTCTAGCACGCTACCGAAACACCACAATTTTCACAAATATGTCCACACTAAACTGCAATTTCTGGATATACGTGAGTCTAAGTAGGAGCACAAATGGGAATTTTCTGCACTTTTCCCCGCAATTTTAGGAGTTATGACCTCTGAATCTGGGAATCCCGCACTTTGCCAGAAAAATCCCCGCACTAAACCGGTATCACTAGGAAGAACGGACAACGAGGCATGGAAAACACGCAGAGAGAGAGAGAGACAGAAACAGACAGACAGACCGAAACAGAGACAAAGACGGAGAGGAACAGACAGACAGTGACAGACAGAAGCAGAGACAGAGAGAGAGAGAGAGAGAGACAGAGAGAGAGAGAGAGAGAGAGAGAGAGAGAGAGAGAGAGAGAGAGAGAGAGAGAGAGAGAGAGAGAGAGAGAGAGAGAGAGAGAGAGAGAGAGAGAGAGCGCTGCAAGACGCAGCAGCAGCAGACGAATCGGAGAACTCGGAGTACACTAGAGACAGAATCCTCCTCCAGTGCGGGACTGCGCCTACTCTCCGTCCCCACAAGCCTCCAGTCAGCGATGGCCATGCACTCCACGGAGTTCGAGTTCTGGGCAACAAACGCCCCCCTCCGCCCTCCGCCTCCGCCGCCGCCTAAGTGATCGGCAGCAGAAGGTCCGTCGATGAACGACGTTTGTGCGCAGGAACTCGTTGCAGCAGCAGCAACTGATTGAGGGGTGGTGGTGCTGGTGCTGGTACTGCTGCTCCTGCTTCCTTCCCTCTACGACCAGGTATGCCAACGGTTAATGAATCTGAAGGTAGGTGGTGCGTACTAGGTAGTAAAGACTCAACCTCTTTACAGAAAGCGGTTACTCTCAGGTCTTGCGAGAAACACACACACACACACGCATATATATATATATATATATATATATATATATATATATATATATATATATATATACGCACACACGTTGGAAACGTGCGTATATAGCATATGTTTAGCAGCACCGGGCATATTGTTGTTAAGACCGCTGAGTTAGGCATACGCGAGTAGCGCGACTTAGGTATTAGCGTAACTGAGTTCAACTGAGTTGGGCATTAACGCTGTATCTAAACTGCGCTTTGAAGGCGAAACGAAAGGTTAGAAGTTAATAAAGACTCACTGCTCCACTCACTCTTATGCATTGGAGCAAAATCGAGTGAAATGTCCCTTTGATACTTCGAACTATAAATACGGTGCTTTCGAAAGAGATAAGCGGGTCTATATCGGACGGAGGCTGCAGGTCGAAGACAGGAAGGCAAAGACAAGAAGAGGTACTCGATTCTCGATGTTTTGCAATTAATTAATTAATTAATAGGCATATGAAATTCAGCGTGGTATTTGCATGGAAAAATTATTCCTAGTCACTGGTAATGACCTACTTACATGTACTTGTCCGTTCTTTAAATAGCAATGGTTGGTGAAGGGAACTGGTCTGACCCTGATAACAGTGGCGGTTACACGTGAGGGAGGAGTCGTGAGTGGAGATGCATCCCTCACCGGACTTCTTTTTTTGCTTGTCAAGCCTATTTTTGGGTAAAGGTCTAGTAAAACTACGGTTAAAAAACTGCGGGTTGACCTTATTTTGCTTGTTAACCTATTTTTCGGTAAAAGTGTAGTAAAATTAAGGGAAAATTCCTCTTGTCTACATGTCTTTTTCGGCAAAGCGTATTTATTTTTCCTTTACTTTTCATCCACCACCAACTTCCTATAAATTCATTTCATCCCCACACCAAGAAATCCTGGAACCGCCACTGCTGATAGTAAAGTCAGCGTCATGGGCGTCCGCAGAAATTTTTCCAGGGGGTGCAAAATAAGGTCTTGTGACGAAATAAATGAAAACATTTTCCATGGGGTGCAAAACAAGATTTTATGACGAAAGAAACAAGTAATTTACTTTTTTCATAACTCCACAATTTGTCCAGGGGGTGCAATTGCACCCCCTTGCACCCCCTCCGGACGCCCATGGTCAGCGTCAACTTTCTGTAATAACTCATTGTTCTCATCGTCGTCGTCGTCGTCGTCCTCGTCGTCAGCAGTAAATAACAGCGACTGGCGTAGGCTTAAATATTACCCGCTCTAAGTTCGAACATTCGCTATTCAGTTGCAGCTATAGAGACAGTGAGACACTGGAATCGGGTCAACTTCAGTATTGGAAGTTCATAAAAAAATCATCTGAAATGTTCTCCTTCAACATTTTCGGATCATTGCTTGACAAGCAAATAGAACTGAAATCGATATGAAACCAATCGCTATTTCTCTTTTTCTGCTGGTGATTATATATATATATATATATATATATATATATATATATATATATATATATATATCACATCACTGTTACCTATTTCTCCTATTTCTCTTACCTTTATGAGGTAACATTTTGAGTATGCCATCGATTGATGCATTTATTGTCAAAAGGGAAGGAACATGCCCCTTGAGACATGGGCATGCGGATAAATTTTTTCAGGAGGATGTAAAACAGGGTCTTGTGACGAAATAAATGAAAAAATTTCCAGGGGGTGCAAAACAAGGTTTTGTTCATGACGAAAGAAACAAGTAATTTTACTTTTTTCATAATTCCACAATTTTTCGAGGGTGTGCAATTGCACCTCTTGCACCACCCTCCGGACGCCCATGCGTTGAGAGCCGCAATGTAGCCCGGGAAAGCGCTTTAATTAACTGTGCATTGCTTGCATTATAGGCCTATAGCATTTAACGGGTCAGTAGCGTTGCTAGGGGTGCATGGTTAGCGGCCGCTCTCTCTGAGCAAATTTAACACGTTGAACGCTAGGGACGTCAACTGACGTCCTTATTTTGGTTTCTCGGGGCGCTAGGGACGTCATATGACGTCCTTAATTCAATGCCAAATATCTTAGCTTATACGGATCTTGGATTCATTTTTCTGCTTCCTTGAGTGACCGATCAAGAAAAGCAAATTGTAGAAAAATGTATGAATATTTGCCCTAAAACACCTGTTCAAAAACCACAATATACTCATTTCGCCGCCTCAATAAAGAAGCTCAATTCGCTCCATGCTAATTACAATAGAAGTCTTGGTTTCACTTGAGATAGGTGCGCCGTCTTTGCAGCAGGTGTACTAAATGACCAATCGGAAGCGCCACATTCTACTGAAGAACGTCGATTGGCCTTCTAAAAGGCCCACCTTCTAAACCCCACGCCTCAGCTTCAATATAAATACCCCAAATAACTTGTATCACCATAGACGTAATGCCGTCAGCGTTTTTGGACCAGATAATTGAGGTCCTTACTAAGGTCCTGGAATTTATATCGGCTATAGCGTCCATTTTGCCACAAATTGCCATTTTTATTGCTTTGCATTCTTGACCCGTGACATTGATTGTTTTATCCAATCGCCATTGTTGAGATAACTACTAGTCCCTGACAAGGTCTACGTAACCCATTGCACTTTTTCGTATGAATTGCATACCTGAGGAAAGAGAAAGTCATTCTAGTAACAGGTGGCTCTATATCTGTTTCAAGATATTTTTCCTTTAACGAATAATCTAACGGCTGTCACTTTCACGCATGATCGCACGGTAATGGTTAAGCCACGGAGGTCGTAGACTCTCGTCAATAGTATCCGCGTCTCAGTTATTTTTAATAGAGTCAACGTTTAAAGAAAAGTGGCGCCTTTAGAAACTTAATAAATTAAAAACTAAACTAATAAGAGTCATAGATACAGAACGCATCTCCGTTGCATTGGGGGCGCGGAACGAGCCTTATATGACTCGTCAATACCTTTGGGGAAAATAATTCCGATGTGGTCCCCCGTATTCCGGAACCCTGCTACGCCAATGAATGGTGAATGTGGACTGAAAAGCAGTGGCGTAGCCACGGGGGGATTTGGGGGTTAAACCCCCTCCCTTGGACGGCGAAACAATTTTTGTTGATGTATTTCCATGCAATTTTTATTTTTAGGCGATTTTGGGGGTGAAAATCCCCCCTTGGCGGTCATCGACGAAATTTTTTTTCAAACCCCCCTTCCGGAAATTCTGGCTACGCCACTGCTGAAAAGGTAGCGCCTTTTTAATCTGCTCCTTTCTCTGGTGCTAAAACCTGGCTACGCCACTGGTTTGGATCCATTCACGCTCCTGGGGCAAACAATTGTCTCTTGTCTCCAACCTCCACGGTCCTAGTAAAGACGATAAGATACTCTAGCCACCTAAACGTTGGGGGGGGGTTACAATTTTGGTACCGAAAATCTGAACAGACATTGGGGAGGTCTTACTACTTGCCAAAATGTCAAAGTTTTTTGAGGGAAATTTCAAACTTTTTAACCCCCTGCCCACGTTACACAATTATCGCGTACATAGCCCCAAAATTCTCAAAATCCGACCCCTCGGTGCGTACGTATCACCATATGGATGGACCTTTAGTGAGTTTCTTTCTCTACAATTGGGTCTCGTGCAGTGTCTTATCCAGACTCCAGGCTTTGGGGGGGATATTGAAACTTTGAGGAGGGGAAATCGACTTGGTTGGAGGGTTAAAATGTGTGTAAGTGCTGGGATTTGGGGGGCGGATTTTGAGGGGGTTTTGGGGGATCTTCCCTCCTAAGAGGCCTGTATAAAACACTGGGTCTCGTGTCAAGTCGAACGTTGTCGTTAAGCGTCAAAATAGTTCATATTTACAACTCTATTCAGACATCGGAAATAGAGCACAGTTGCGGAACAAATGCGGGTCTGACTTGAATAATTGTCTTCGTTATTTTAGCCCGTTTTTTTCTGTCTTTTTACGTCTAACTCCTCTTCTTTGAAGTCTGGAGAGGATCCAGGATAGTGAGAAATACGCAACTGCCATACAGACGGCATTGTTTACTTTCTTCGGTAAATAAGTGGCAGAGTTTCGCAAATTCAACGCAGCCCAAAGAGTTCCCACACTCAAAGCCAATTCCCGCTTTTAAGTTGAGCGCTCGGTGGTCGCAATTTTTCAATTCTAAAACTAAATAGTCGCCAAAATCCTTGGAGTTGTTTATGTGACTTACTTCTATTATTAGTACCGGTGTTTGATTTTCAAAATGCAGTCAAGGATCCGAATAGGATTGGATTGGATTGCGTCCATGCAGACATTTTCGACCACAATTCGGAGGATCGGGAGACTAAAGACAATGTTTTCTACAGTACCCGGACAAAATGTCCGCGGACAAAATGTCACGGACAAAATGTCACGGACAAAATGTCACGAACAAAATGTCACGGACAAAATGTCACGAACAAAATGTCACGGACAAAATGTCACGAACAAAATGTCACGGACAAAATGTCACGGACAAAATGTCACGGTTTAGGGTTAGGGTTAGAGTTAGGGTTACGTTTTGTCCGTGACATTTTGTCCTCGTGACATTTTGTCCGCGGACATTTTGTCCTAGCACCGTTTTCTACCCCTCGTTTAGGGTCCTACTCGACCAGTAAAACTACTTAAAGTCCACAAATCGAATATTGCATAAACAGGAATTGGCAAAATTCTCCACAGGAATATAATTTTTATTTTAAATTTTACGCAAAGACAACTGACTATCAATCAATTTGATAAGCAAATACTTGATATCGCAGCATATGAGATCGACATTATGAATTCAGACAGTTATAAATCCAGGAATTGGCCCTATGGGGAGGCGTTGGGGTTGAATGCCTGACACTCCCAACCATTTGGACCTATAGGTATAGAGTAGTAAGTATAGGTCCAAACAGGGGCACGGAGTGTCAGGCATTCAGTAGAGGAGCACGGGCATCATCGGGCCCCATCATGCCCCCATGACGAGCCGCCACTGAATTCGGAGAGCGTCGTTTACTATTGGGACGATGAAATTTTGAGGAGAGATGGCTATAGGAGAGGAGAAACATTTTCGGTCCTAAGAGAAAAGTCCGCGGTGGAGTTTACACTGAGATTGTCAAGTTCGTTAAGATATCCGTCGATGGTGAAATCGTCGGTCGTACAAAATGTCCGCGGACAAAATGTCACAGACAAAATGTCACAGACAAAATGTCATGGTTTAGGTTAGGTTAGAGTTAGGGTTACTGTACAATTTTGTCCGTGACATTTTCTCCGCTGACATTTTGTCCCTATGACATTTTGTCCGTGACATTTTGTCCTAGCACTGGTGAAACATGAGGTTGAGAGCCATACATTGAGTAACACAGGATGCATAGGACATGACAGATATCGAAAGTTCAAAACGGACTGAATGTTGTACTTACAGTGTAGCTCTATAGATTTTGGCTACTTTTCAACAAAATATACGCTCACTTTTCATATGTCATATGCTATAAGACTAAGTTATTATGTTGCTTATAATCTCTTTTATTGTTATTATTATTCATTTTTATTATTTAACCGCTTAGAAACCATTAAATGACGGTTAGAATATCAGGAGGAACGGTACAGTAATCTATATTTTCGTATTTATCTTATATTTGTAACTTAAAAGTCTGCATCACTACCGTCTTTAATTACCAGTAGTTATTATCATTAAAAAATTTATGGTTAACCCCTTAACTGGGTATTTAACTGTAACTCAATGTAAAATGGACGGATATATCCGGGGTCCCCATTTAAGGGGTTAATCATTATATATAACCAATAATATTGCTAGTTGCGTCTATCTTGTATTTAATTGTCTTTGAACACTGACAAAATGAAACTTCTGTAGACGTAGTGACATAACTCGTCTTAAACTTTTCCAGGTTTTATCGTATACTTGTAAAAAAAAGTTATTGCGTGCATTGCATTTAAGGGATTAGACTCCCTTAAAGTCTTTCCTTTACTTAGTCAATAATACCTTAATGCCTATTCGTGCGTAGATTCGTTGTAGATCTGTATCGCTGTCGCGGTAACGACACACGGCTTAAGTACGCTAGGACTTCGCTGTAACGGACTCAGTTATAACATACACTCACAACTGGTTTGCATCTTATCTCAAATCTCGGTCTTTTCAAGTGTCCTGTCTTGGCCAAATTTCTCTTTCTCATATTATAGATTATGGAGTGCCTCAAGGATCTGTTCTCGGGCCTGTACTGTTCAGCCTTTACACCACACCACTTTCATCTCTAATTAATTCCCTCAAATTAAACCACCAACTCTATGCCGATGACACTCAGCTATTCCTTTCCTTCTCACCTCTTTCATTCAATGCTTCTATTATTGAGCTTGAATCTGCATTCTCGTCAATCTCTGCATGGATGTCATCTAATTCCTCGCTCTCAACCCATCTAAGACAGAGTTTCTTTTAATCGGACTACCCCAACAACTCAAAAAATTGACAATCCTAAACTAGTTTTGGCTCCTGACACCACAATAATCCCTGTTCCAACTGCTAGAAATCTCGGATTCAAATTTGACTTTTTCTAAACTTAATCACAAATCTCCCAACTCAAAAGCCTGCTTTATTCATATTCGTGACCTTCGTCGCCTATGTCCTTGTCTTGATATTAAGACTGCGTCCACAATCGCCACCTCTATAGTCCACTCCAAATTAGATTACTGTAACTCCCTCTACTATAACCTTCCCAAAGCCTCCATCAACAAATTGCAATCAATACAAAATGCTTTAGCTCGTGCTGTTACTATGTCACCTAAATTCTCCCATATTTCACCCATACTAAAATCATTACATTGGCTTAAAATAACAGAACGTATCCAATATAAGATAATAACACTTACACATAGCTCACTTTCATCAAAACCTGTCTACCTTAGATCACTATTAACCCCTCAGCCTCCTACCCACACGTTCGTCATCTCATCTCACTCTGTCACGCCCGCTAAATCAGTCATCCCTGAAAATTTGCAACCGTGCCTTCTCATATGCTGCACCTGAACTCTGGAACTCGATCCCAGCTTCCCTTCGCACACTTGGACACTTTAAAACAATAAAATCTGATTCCTCATTTCCTATAATTCCCGCACTATCTCCTCAAGTCTTCAGGTCTAAGCTTAAATCCTTCCTGTTTCTGAAATCATTTCCGCCATAGCTGTAACAACCTAGCCTCACTGCCCTTCGGATATTGACCATTGCCTGGCTGATCCCACACCTTTCCTATAGCTATTTTAAGAGAGGCTGAGCGCCTAAGAATAAGCAGCTACTGTTGTGCTGCTTTCCAAGGCGCTATAGAAATCCACGAGATTTTACTTTACTTTACTTTACACTTGGTTATAAAGTCCCGCAACTATACGCCGCCGTGCGATGCATTAACGTATTGGACGTATAACGTACTCTGGATTCAGGAACGTAGCCCCAGGAATTTGATTGGAAGGTATAAATATTGGGGGCGGGGGTATAATTGTTAACTATAAACCCATAAACCATATAAACCACATATAACCACATATAAACCACATAGAAAACTTGAAGGCAGGCTGATTTTGGGGATATGTATGTTACAGTCAAAATGTGTAATTAGTCATTACACGAAATGACTAAAAGTTTCAGTCATTGTGTGTAATGACCAATAAGGTCTTCATTTCATGCATTAACACAGCCTGAGACGCAGAAATCGCAGTCTTATAGGATTATGTTAGCGAACATAGCGGTCAGTCAGAGTGTGAAAGAAATCATTGAAAAAGTTAGCCATTGCATGAAATGACTGGTTTTTTGGCCATTGCATTAAATGATTGACCCTATTGGACATTACACACAATGACTGAAACTTTTAGTAATTTCGTGTAAAGACTAATTACACGTTTTGACTGTAACATATATACCGATATACACCCCGTCGCTACGCCCCTGCCTGGATTTGATGTGTCAAATTTGACAGACCGGCTATATAGACGTTATAATACGCAGTTCTACTGTACTGCGTCTGGCGCCATACGAAGTGGCGTTTCTCACGCAACCTCTTCGATGGATCGACGTCTGCCTAGCAGCCGGACATAGAGGCAAACAAAGAAGGACGGCGACGCCATAATCATTATGTGTTTGTTTAAAGATTTAGACAGGACAATATGGTGACATTCAGCCACAGACACTCTGGGCGGGGGAGGAGGAGGGGGAATGAGCGACGCTGACACGAAGAAATCTCCCCCTCCAAGAATCACCATCGCTGCCTTCTAACCGCCAACTTCCATAATTCATCATTTTCTCTCTTATTTTTGTCTCTTATTCTCTCTCTCTCTCTCTCACCTCTCTCTATCTGTCTCTGGCTGTCTCTGTCTCTACGTCTCTGTGTCTCTCTGTGTCTCTTTCTCTCTATGTCTCTGCATCTCTCTGTCTGTCTCTGTCTGTCTGTCTCCGTCTGTATGTCTGTCTCTCTTTATCTGTCTCTGTCTCGTTATCTCTGCTTCATTCTCCTCCTTCTCTTTCTTCTGTTTCTTTTCTGAATCTAGAATGCTTACATAAATGATCTTTTGTAATGTCCACTCCATTGTCGTTAACCCCTTAACCGTGTATTTAACTGTAATTACTCAATGTAAAATGGACGGATATATCCGGGATCCCCGGTTAAAGGGTTAATGCGGGGTTCTGATGTCCAGACAGTTAAGCGACCTCCGTCGTTTTCTGTTCTGAACTGCGTGCAGAAGATCGGATCCAGGAAAACCACTGCACACAGTGGCGCCATCTGACCAAGATATGTACAGTATTTCGTCCCCCGCGGCGTTTCCTGTTGCCTTCTGCTTGTCCTGTCATCACTGACCCCATCTGTGATGCTGCTTCTCATCACGTGGCCAAAGTATCGCAGTTCGCGAGTTTTAATGTGTTTCAGTAATTCGCAATTGTTATTGGACACTTTGTTGTGTTTGAGGCCTTTTTGGACCACAGATTTTGCAGCAATTTCCTGATACATTCATTTAAAAATGCTCGGATGCGTCTCTGTTTGTCTGTCTGTATGTATGTATGTCTGTCTGCCTGCCTCTCTCTTCTTTATTGTGCTTTATCTTACTTTGGAAAGTAGGCCTATCACAGTATTATTTGTCGTTGATTTTATTACATTTCACTAAGAAATTTCTCCTCTAAGTTTTCCAATGAAATTCTTAGCAGACGTGCATTTCTTCATCTCTCTAGATCCTATATGTGACAAACAGATTGCAGAATAGTTATATTTTTGATCACCTCATGACGCTTTAGTAACACGGAATCAGGGACGGCGCTGGGTTTTGTTGGCTGGGTGGGTCTAATGCAATCTACACAACCAGGACCCGGCTCAGACTACCCCTCCCCATCACCCCCACCCCAAATAAAAATTTATCTGCAGATTTGCACGATTTGCTCGGGTGTCCCTGCCCGAGACTGGGTGGGTCCGGACCCGCGGGCCCACCCCCTAGCGCCGCCCATGCACGGAATAGTTGCCAATTTATAACTTGACCTGCAGTCGACTGACAATTCAACTTGTTTGCCAATGGATCAGTCCATCTCAGATCTAGTCCAGCAGATCTTGACCTTGATGAAGAAGCAGATGCAACTGACACCGAGGCCTCCAAGAAGTGGCGGTTCCACGCGGGGAATGAGTAGAGATGCATCCCACGCCGGGCTTCTTTTCTTGCTTGTCAAACCTATCTTTAGGTAAAGTTGTAGTAAAATTAAGGGAATAATTCCCCTTTTGTCAGTCTTTTTCGGCAAAATTTATTGATATTTTCCTTCTCTTTTCATCCCCCCACCAACTCCCTATGAATTCATTTCATCTCTCCCCCCCCCACCAAGAAATCCTGGAACGCCACTGCCTCTAAGATAACGCTTAGGGTCCTCTTAGGCGTCAAGCTGAATTGGATAATCCGTTATGTGTAACTTTTCACTCGCTTATATATAGAGAGAGAATTGTCAATTACCCAAATTAGATGAACTAAGACAATTTTAGTTTTGGTAAAATACTTTTCCAAATATATAGACGTTTTTCCGCGATCAAAATCCAACGGTGGCCATTGATGAGAAGGAAAAACTGGAGACATTTTCCGCTTCTTCAAAGCCCTTGCGTTGCTATTATTGGCGGCCGAGTACGCTCTTCCTTCAAATCAAAGCTTTACCTCTGGTCCGCTGTTTCTCTTTGATCCAGTCGATGATCCATGATTGACGCAACAGCTGCCGTCGTAGTAACAGCTGTCGTCGGCGAATGGCTGTTAGGCAGAGCAGCGGTCACGAACCAACTGTTAAGTTCCTCTGTAGCTGTTAGTCTGTAGTCGTTAGTATTTACGCTGCTATATGAGATCCTTCATTCCAGCGCCGAGACTGGTCATGAGATTTCTGCCAACATAGACGGAGAAATTTATGCATTGAGTAAAGGCGATTGCCAGAGGATTGACTTACAGACAGTGCAAGATATTTGTTCTAGAGAAAAGGGTCATAGCAACCCTGCATCGATGTTTCCCAAAGACACAAAGTGTTTTTAAAGAAAAAATTACTAGGGGGGGCCGATGAAAAACCTTTAAATTCCGGATGAAAACTTAATTTGACACTTCCCGTTTTTGGTTTATTTTGCTTGGTTACCTACAAATCAGCCATAATGGTAGTAGAATGACAGTTTCTAATATCGGATGAAAAATGCAGACAGTCAGGTATGATGGCGATGCGCATCAGTTTCCAGTGTTTCTCTGAAAAGACTGCCAAAGCCCAATAGAGAAAAACTCTGTATAATTTCTAGGGGGGCCTTTGTATGAAAGGCGCACTGTCATAACATAATTACTGCGGGGCCAGAAAAACAACTAGGGGCCGCGGCCCCCGTAGTTTGCATGTTAAAAAACACCGTGCGTGACTGATCTCTGGAATGTCCTGGTCTTTTGCAGATGAATTTGGAATACCATCGACATTTGAGTATTAGAGCTGGTGCTATAAAAGTACATAATTATTTTTAAGGGACTATAAGCCTCACACTGACATTGCTCAGAATGCTATCGCTACTGGGACGGAGCCACAGTCCCACAGACAGATAGCTGGGTCAGCTGAGGTCACACCTCCAAAATCCCATCGCCACACCTGACAGAACTCACCTGTATTGATGACCACCTACTCTAAAGCCTTGGCTACACGTGGATGAAAAAGTGGGGACCCATCCCATGTACCTTCCCCTTTCCTTGCAGTCGACTCTCAAAAAGTGGGGAGGGCTCTAACCTGGAGGCCTAATAGAAGTTTACGCCTGTGGGTTATACGCCACTGGCAATTATCACCTTTAGACTTAACATATTTGTTTAACTGT
>CM030872.1:4485112-4515112 GCA_018105865.1 Metaphire vulgaris
TTTTCATAAATAAGGAATGTAGTAAGCGTTTAAAAATTCTATTATTTTTAAAGAAACTTTGGTGAAACATAAACTCGGGAAAGAAAACCAGAGACGTCGTTTCACTGTTTTTCAAGAGGGCAAGACAATTTCGATGTGGCAAGTTTGCGAAAAAGTTGACGACCTTTTTTTAGCTTTTCATTCATGTTGACGACATCAAGCCTCTCCTTTAGGGGCCGACGACCTTTTTTGCTTGTCATTTACATTAAAGACAACTTAACCCTTCGACGGGCGTGGGGTCAAAAATGACCCCAGACGGCCCTTTGTAAGCATGGTACGATGGCAAAATTAAATTTGGTACTTTGAGCTTTCTGCGACATTGTTCCACAGGATGTTACTAGCTATTCCAGTATAGTACGCGAAAAAATTGATGATGGTTAAAAATTAAAAGCATATTTATACAAATTGGGTCATGGGGTCATTATTGACCCCAATACTGTTTAGCATTTGTGTCTCACTGGACTACAAGATTACACAGTTTGCCTATGTGGCATAGCAATGCTGATATGTATCAGCGTCTTTTTATGTTGTACATTTTACTTTCTTATACAAAGTACATGTACAGCGCAAGTATATATTCCGGCAAAGGTAGCCCCAATGAAGGTCCGTGCAAGGATCTGGGAGGAAAAGTTGTCCGCCAACTATTGCAACCTCTTTACTGTGACGGTCGCAACAATACCACTGATAGCTACCGGTATTTCACGTCTCTGGCCCTAGCTAGAGATATTCTGAACACGAAGAGAGCAACTATGGTTGGTGCTATCCGTGCCAATCGAGTAGAGCTGCCAAAAGAATTTGTAACTCCGGCCGGACGCAAGTTGTACTCGTCCCTTGTCGGGTTTAAAGAGACCGGCGACTCCTCATTGGTTTCTTACAAATGATAGAAACTTTCAGCACTAAGTTTGCAACCAGATGTTGGCCAGTAGTGCTGTTCTGCAATCTGATAGATATTGCAGCACTCAACGCTTTCGTCCTGTTTGGTAAGTTGAAGGTGGACGGAACTGACGGAGAAATACGCCGGCTGTTTATCAAAAGTCATAGTCATAAGTCTTTATCAAAAGACTGGGAAAAGGTCTTTGTAAAGAGCTACAGGAGCAGCGACGATCTGTTGCAACTCATCCTAGTCTGATCAGAGCACGACTATAGTAGATGCCACTCAGGAGCCGCCAAAGAAACGAGGTCGGTGTCATGTTTGTGCCAGACAGGAGGACAAAAAGGCCACGGCTACGTGCAAGGCATGTCACAAGAATCTATATGCACTGTGCACTGTGAGATCGTCTGTTTGAAGTGCCTCTCTTCTAATTGACGAAATACTTTTGATGATATAGGCTTAGGCCTACGGCTAGCTTTAAGGCATTAACGAAGGACATTTACAGTAATTCTTTTGTGTAACCACTGTGGTACCACTAACATCTCGATCTTTGTACGATCCAACTTTCCCCGGCTACCTCCCTGAACTAGTCCACAGGCCTTCACCTACTGATCGGCGTCATCAGCTCCGATCTGGTCACAGTGTCAAGTTGCTTGTTCTCCCTACATCCAAGACCGTGCAACTTGGCGAGAGATCCGTTGCGCGAGGGAACCCTATCCCAGGGTGCGATTTGTGACCTGGAGCAGTGGGGGGGATATGTCGAGCTTGGGGTGGTTGTGGTTGTGGTATTGGTTGATGTGGTTGTTGGAAACTCTAGCAGTGGGGATGTAGTGGTGGGGATGTAGCAGTTGGGGGGATGCAGTTGGGCAGTGAGGGGGAAGATTCCCCCCTCCCTTCCGCAAATCGCGTCCTGCCCTATCCTCTGGAATGCCCTACCTATCAACGTGTGTATGGAATCTAACATCGAATTGTTTGCAAAGAAACTTAAGACATACTTGTTTGATATATCGAATAAGTGCAGAATGTTAAGTGCTCTTGACTTGGTCTTCAGTTATGATTAGTGCGCTATATAAATTGACATTTTAACATAATATAACATAACTGTTCGACTTATAAGACAATAAAGTTAATGACTTTGTTGTTGTTCAATATGTAGTATATGATTATTTTACTCAAATGCATTATAATTAGCATGGGGTCAAAAGTGACCCCACGCCCTTACTTGTATAACACTTTTCACGCCCGTCGAAGGGTTAACACAGTGGTGATGGTGGGAAAATTTGTTCCCTATAAATCAGAGGGGCAAACGAGTAAATATTACAAACATTGGTGGAAAAACTTTTTTTCTAAAAATCAGTGGGGCAACGGCCCCTTCCTTCCCCCCAATGACGTCCCTGAAGAAAACCCCAGTGATTACAGTCATTGCGACAAACTGTTTAGAGTCGCTACTAATCGCCTGTTTCACATGATACGGTAAAGCCATGATTTCACTCTCCCCCTCTTAAAAACTTACACCGTGGAGTGAGTGGACCTCCTTGAGTCCTCCTGTACCAGTTCATACTTTACAAACACCAGACGTTCCGGTGTCACTCCTTGTGGTGCTGTAATTGGTGTCGTCACCAGGTGCGACCTCCACAGCTCCACTCCGCACTTCCCTAGCGACGCCACCGATTGTGCTGGATTCGAACTAAGACAGCGCCTGAAATCAGCAAAATCCAAAATTCAGATGCAGAATTCAACGAGGCGTCACGGGCCTGATAACGGAGATGGTCATGGGTTGGGTTAACCCATGGTTCGGTTAGGTTCGGGATTGGGTTGGGTCAGACTTCACCATATTTATGGTGGGTTGGGTTGGGTCAGAAAATAAGTCATTGTTCAAGAAATTGTATTCGCAAGGCAGGGGCATGGGTGTCAGCAGAAATTCTGCCAGGGGGTGCAAAACAAGGTTTTGTTACGAAAGATCGGAAAGAAACAAGCTTAGTAATTTTTCTATTTTTCACAACTCCACAATTTTTTTCAAGGGGTGCAATTGCACCCCCTTGCACCCTCTCGGGACGCTCATGAATTGTAATGTATAACGATGGGTTGGGTTGAATCAAGTAACTCTATTGCCGCGAAGGGTTGGGTTGGAGATTTGATGGGTTGAGCTGGGTTCTAAAAATGGACCCGTAGACATCAGTCTGACGATCAAAATGCCGCTAACGGAAAAGAATGTGCCGAGCTCATTTGAATTAAAGCTTGCGTTTCCTAGGATGTTTGAGCTGCAATTCAAATAATCGTTTTCTTTTTGCAGGTGGAACGAATAGCAGAGCATTGTTTATGTTATCTGCGATAACCTTTGACCTATGATTTATGCGATCGACAGTGACGCAAACTGTTATCACAGAGCAAAACGAATCTATCGTCGTCGCATATAATAAAAATATTCTCATAAAAATAAATAAAATGAGATCTTCTGGCTCCATTGGGCAATCCTTTTCATGCATTGGACGACGTTTATCGGTTTCGGTTTAGCAGTTTTTAGGGTGTCTACCAATCTCACCGACTCAACGCGATAGTCCGTAGTGAGAGGGTTGACCTGTGCAGGTCATGAGAAGAGGCGTGTGGCGTGCCAGTGGCTATTGTGGCTTTAGCCTTGGGCGGCAGATTAATTGATTGATTGATTAATTAATTTATTTATTTATTTATTTATTTATTTATTTATTTATTGATCGATGTCGTTGCTTCGTCCGTTCCCATCTGTTCATCATCTGGCGTCGATTGGCGAAAGTGCTTTTCGTTATTTAAGCCGCGTTACTTTAATTTAAATGCAACTGAGTTTCTTCTTTCAGGAACAAACACTCTGAACGCCTTTTAATTCTTCTTCTCTCTGTAATTATTATAATGAATTAATCAGTGGTTTTGATGGAATCTGGTTGTCTGGTTGCTTTGACTCTATGGAGATTGAGGCATCCACCTGCGTTGTCTACGGGATCCCATTGGGGAATAAAGGTCTTGAGTAGCATCGATGCATTTAGTGTCAGTTCTGTTCGTCGTACAAGTGTCTCTATTGACTGGCCGTCATGCGTGATCGACTGTCGCGCCCCGGAAGAGGCGAACAGGCAGACGGACTCTTCCACCTTCCACACCGAGGCTGCTTTGTTTTGGAGACAACATCGCAGGAAGAGAACGGCGGGAGGGACAACGGATCGGAGAGAGAGAGAGAGAGAGAGAGAGAGAGAGAGAGAGAGAGAACGAGAGAGAGAGAGAGAGAAAGAGAGAAAGAGAGAGAGAGAGAGATAAAGAGAGAGAAAGAGAGACAGACAGACAGAGACACAGAGAGAAAAGAAGAGAGACAGAAACAGTGACAAGGAGAAAGAGGAACAGAGACCGACAGAGACGAGGAGAAGGAGAGACAGAGACGGAGACGGAGAGGAGCCCCATCGAGCGATTAATGGCCTCGCTGTCTTTTGCGTCACCCGGCGGCGTGACTGATTCGCCGCGCGAGAGTGACAACGTCGACGACGTCTTGTTTAAACAAAGACGAGTATTGATTCGGTGGCAGTCGAGGAGAGCAACTGCTCTCACCCGCCGCTGTCCAATCAACGATCGGAGATCGAAGTTCTCGGCGCCTGTCAATCAATCAGCTGCCTATCTAAAGCATCGTCTGCCGATCAAAAGGCGCTGGACGACGCAGTCCACTTGTTGAGCGACCTATTGTTGTCTGTCTTCGATGGATGTTACACAAAAGAATCTCGCAAGCTTTAGTATTGCAATGGCAGTATTTTGGCCTAACCGCTTTACCCGCTTTATAGGTAATAATTTACCACAAGTTTGTTAATGGTAAGACTTTCTCCGTTAGGCAACGCAAAGCGTCCAGGGTTCCACATCTGCTGCGTTGTGCTTTAGCTGCCTTCCGTTCGACGATCGTATTGCAGGCCTATAGCTGGAAACAATTAGGCGGCTATAGTATGCCTGACTTTAGGCACGTATACGATAAACGGTAGACTGTCTGGAAGAAACCGGCGCTGAAAGATTTAGGGGAACATGGAACCAGCAACAAAAACGTTCTGTCGAATGGTTTGAAGCAGAATTCGAACGTTTTTCTGGAATCTGCGAATCACTGTCTGCGTCGAAGACAAACAGGTTTCTGCTACAATCGAGAGACAAAGGAATCTGACGATAGCAAGGAGCTTCGTCTTTGCCTTCTCACGCAGTTCAATTCGTTGGTATTTAGCGGCATTTCGAGAATAAAGCATATCAGATTACGATAGATAGCTTCTGCTATTTCTCCAGTGAAAGTTACAGGCTATGGTTTCCGTTACGCAGTCCGGTTTAGTTTTATTGATAACTTTTGCAAAACGAGGGAGTTTCGCCCGCAGTTTTCGTGGGGAGGTTAGACGACTCTCATCGAGATTGGCGCGTTGTCTTTTTGATCGAGGAAGAAGAAGAAGAAGAAGAAGAAGAAGAAGAAGAAGAAGAAGAAGAAGAAGAAGAAGAAGAAGAAGAAGAAGAAGCTTACGCGCATACGCTCTCCACTTGCACCAAGGGGGAGTCTAAGGCCGCTAGGCTTGAGCTCCACTTTTTCAGAGGCAGTAGCGTGCAGAGGGGCGGGTGGGGCGGTGGCCCAGGCGCACACAAGAGTGGGGCGCAAAAACTGACCCGACGACCTTTTTTGCTCGTCAACACTTTTTTTTACAGTAAAACCCTTTAAAATTATCGATTTGGCTCCGGGCGCACATCAGATGAGGGGGGGGGGCGTCCGAACTGACTTTGGTCCCGGGTGTCCACTGCTCTCTGCACGTCACTGTTCAGAGACTAGGCTCTGGAGCTTGCAAGCCCCCACCCTTTTAGGCAAGAAACAACATTTTCCACAAAGAAAGCATCTCTCCTAACCTTGCTTTTGAACGTTGAATTGCTTATGAGATCAAAAAGCCTTACGTAGAGTTACATAAACGCGCAGTTTTAACAGTGGCTAACTAGCGACGTGTGGGGGGCGAGGGGCAGCCGCCTCCAGGTGCCGAGGTAGGGGGTGCCAAAATCGGGGTTTGAGGTTAGTAAAAATTAGTAAAAATAAAAAAGAAGCGATAGCGACGTGGCGAAGAGCTTTTTTGCTCGTCAGGAGAGGTGTGGAGAGTGCTGAGGGGGCGCCGAAGGGGGCGCTGAGGGGGCGCCGAAGAACACAAGCGATGACCTTTTTTGCTTGTCAGCGGTTTTTGGCGGTTGAGGGCGCCAACAGTTCACCTTGACCCCGGGCGCCGGAAACCCTCGCTACGGCACTGAATTTTAAACAAGATGTCTTTCTCGAATCGGAATTTTTTGCTCACCAGAGAGCTCACCAAGCCACATAGATCCGGGATCCGTCGTTCGTTGTCGGCGGCCTAGTCTAATAATAATAATAATAATAATAATAATAATAATAATGATGAAGATGATGATGACGATGATGATGATGATGAAGATGATGATGATGATGATGATGATGATGATGATGATGATGATGATGATGATGATGAAGAACAAGTATGATGATGATGATGATGATGATGATGATGATGATGATGATGATGATGATGATGGTGATGGTGATACTCTCTGTATATGCCTATTTGATTTTATTAAATTGGTGAACGCTGTTTGTTGACGTTGTTATTATGTTGTTCCTTTCATTGTGTTTTAGTACTGAGAGATAAAAGAAATATCGTCATCAGATGCAAATCTTGACGGTCCATAGAAATATCGATGAGGGAGTCCTGAGTAATTATGAAACCAAATTCAAAAGCTAACGATTACCTCAGCCAGACCATGGACCGGAGAGTCTATTCATTCGTCCTCATGCCTTTTATAATAACGGTGACTCTGATGATGGCTCCAGTGAGCAGCACGACTCAGCAGGGCATGCCTCCCGACAACGCGCCAATGTCCTACAGCATCGTTGAAAATCTGGAGCCCGGCGTCTTCGTCGCCAGCATCGCGACCGACGCCAGACTCTCCGAAATCCTCGACCGCAACACCACGGCCTCTCTGCAGTTCGAAGTGCTCAAGGGCCCCTTCAAGGACTACTTCTCCGTCGAAAGTCCCAGCGGACTGCTGAAGACGCGACGCGACGTCGACCGCGACGCCCTCTGCCCCAAGCAGGCCGCGTGCGTCCTCAGTCTCGACGTCGCCATCATTCGACCGCCGCAGAGATTTCGAGTCTTCAAACTCGACGTGACGATCGTCGACGTCAACGACAACGGTCCCCGGTTCGATCCACCGTCGACGACGATAGCCGTGTCGGAAAGCGCTCATCCGGGGACCGTCGTCGTCCTTCCGGCGGCAGAGGACCTCGACAGCGGACCGTTCGACGTACAGGCGTACACCTTCAAGAGCAACGGATCGAAATTCGAGCTGCAGGCGATCAGGAATGCTGACGGGTCGCACGACCTGCATCTGGTGGTCGTCGGGAAACTCGACAGAGAACTCGAGGACAAGTACGTCGGTACGGTTTCGGCCTCGGATGGCGGAAATCCAGCGCAGACCGGAACCCTGGACGTGACGATTATAGTGCAGGACGCCAACGACAACCAACCGGTGTTCGATAGGCCTGTGTATAACGTAACCGTTCGCGAGGATTTTCCTCTGAATGGGATCGTCGTTTGGGTTCACGCGGACGACGCCGACTCGGGACCCAACGGCGAAGTCGTCTACGGCTTTGCGAAGCAGACCCAGGCGGCCTTCGGGACGGTCTTTTCCATCGATCGGACGCGAGGGGACATCGTTCTGAAGCAGGGTCTCGACTACGAGGCGGAATCCGTCTACAGTCTGCTCGTCGTGGCCACGGACAGCGGTCCCGATTCGATGCCGGTCTACGCGAAGGTCGTTATCTCCGTCGAAGACCTCAACGATAATCCGCCGACGATACGAACAAACGCCGTCGATAGCAACGGATTCGCCGAAATTGCCGAAAACGAACCGATTATGTCGTTCGTCGCTCACATCTCGGCCGAAGACCCGGACTCCGGTCTGAGCGGCGACGTCGACTGCGAACTCCTGCAGGGCAAGGGCTTCGGTCTCCAACAGCTGTACGTCAAAGAGTTCAAACTGGTCACGACGGCCGTCTTCGATCGCGAGCAGACCGACCGGTACTCAGTCACCGTACTCTGCCACGATAACGGAAACCCGTCGTTGAGTACCAGCAAAGACATCGCCATCAAGGTCACCGATTCGAACGATAACGCCCCGGAGTTCGACCAGAAGAACTACATGACCAGCGTACGAGAGGGAAACCCGCTCGGCGTTCCGATTCTAAGAGTTAACGCCAGCGATGCGGACTTTGGTGCGAACGCCGTTATCGAGTACTCGTTGTGTCCGGACGCAAAGGGAATCGTCTCGCTGGACAATTCCACGGGGTTGTTGACGGCGGGTGTTGTATTCGACTACGAGAAGGCGAGGGAGGTGAGATTCTGCGTGGTCGCCTCCGATCAGGGTCCCCTGCGTCTGTCCTCGACGGTCTTCGTCACCGTCAGTGTCGTCGACGTTAACGACGAAGCGCCCGTGTTCGGACAGCAGTCGTACACATTCGGGACGTACGAAAACCAGCCCCCGAACTCCGAGATCGGGACTGTCTCGGCAGCGGACGCCGATCATCATCCGTTCGACAGATTCATCTTTTCCCTGGTGAAGGAGAGACCGGAACTGGATTCATTTTCGATCGATCCGTATTCCGGACGGATCACGACTACAAAGATACTCGACCGAGAGCAATGCGCTGCCCATTACCTGACGATCGCCGCCACCAACGTTGCGTTTCCCAATCCCAGTTCCGCCGCCAATGTCACCGTCTACGTGGCCGACAGAAACGACAACGCCCCGCACGTGGACTTTCCCACCCGTGAAAACAACACGGTGGAGGTGTCCGTCTACACGCCGATCGGATCTACGTTTGCGCGCATCTACGCCTCGGACGCCGACAGTGGACTCAACTCGAAGCTCAGCTACGCCATTGCGAAAGGCAACGGCGAGAACTGCTTCGATATCGATCCCATAGCAGGAACCGTTTCCGTCAACAGGGACCTGAGGGAAAACCAGGATTCGGAAAGGAAGACCTTTAGGTTGATAATAGCCGTTTCTGACTCTGGAATTCCTCCGAAGTCCTCCGATGTGGTGCTGAACGTTGTGTTGACGACGTCGCCATCACTGGGCAACCTCGTTCAGTACACGGCGACTGGACTGGAGTTGACAAGTCATCGTAAGATATTGATCCTCGTCGGCGGAATAACAGCGGTCATGGTTTCAATCCTGATCACGTCGATTGTCTGCATCAAGTGGAGACAGGCGGTCTACAACAGAAGGTTTCGCCGCTACTGGTCGACGACGAGAGAACGTCCCACTGTCGCTTGCTCAGAAGAGAGCAGATACCTTAACATCAGCGACTGCTATTCGGCGATGAAAGACGACCAAGATCCCAAAAATCTGGGCTCAATCTACAGAAATTCACAAGTCGGCACTCAAAAGAACGTTCATTTCGATATGAGCATGGATGCCGTGGAAGACCGATCGCAAAATCTCACGGAGCAACGACAGAAGATGAAAGTAAAGTTACAATTTATAGTATTCTTTAATCTTTACCATGCTTACAATGCTTACATTGTTACATTACATGCTTACCATGCTTATTAAATGCCCACAAAATGATCAAGATGAAAGGAAGCAAAGAAATCATCTAAAATACATGAAAACACAAATTATAATCTCGATTTTAGAACAGTGGCGTAGCCAGGATTTTCCGAAGGGGGTTACACGAACAGTGGTTAAATTACTTTTTCATAGGTGCCGGATCTCCTTATTTTCCTCCGACCACTAAATAAGAAAACATAGTTGAACTCTTTTACTGGACATAAAAAAGTTACTTTGCTTAAGTCAACAATAATTATTATCGTAACAGTACTATAGCCGCGAAAATTACCGTAACGATTAACTAATCGATTAATAGTTAACATTTTCAATTGATTAAAATTCGTTTGATCGATTATTTTGATTAATCAAAAAGAAAATGTCATCGTCATCATATAGCTGTATAGCCTGTAGCAGTATTGCTGTATTGGGTAATTTCTGTTGCGAATCAGCTGACAGCAAAAACGTACTGGATCTTCAAAAGTACGTTCCGGATCTTTTGCCAGACTTACCGGATCGGATATCCGGCAAGAACCGGCTCAATTTAACCCCTGGTTACGAACGACCAAACATTCCTCAACTTCGGAAATTTCTGACAAGCAAAAAAGTAGTCACTTACAGTATTATTTCGGTATTGTTAAGTTAGTTATACAGTGTTATATGGCTATATGAGCGCGGACAGCCTATACAACTATATTGATATTTTTTGTTTGATTTTGTCGTCCATCCACCAACAGAATAATAATAGGGGCCTACGCAAAAACTTTGGTCTGCCAACCAAGGGGGGTTTAACCTTCAGCCCTTTTGGCTATACGTCGCTGTTCTAGTGAATGACATTGCAGAATTGAGTCTATTTTCAAAAACATAAATCAGTTTTTCTGAGAACACGATATAGCTCAGTGTTTGCCTGGCGCCGTGATCTAATCGTTCAGTTACGTAGACTGCTTTTATTGTGCTGTGTTTTTTCGTCTATAGAGAAGCGGCAACGCTAACAACAGAAACAAGACACTTGCACCGGTCAGCTGCTGTGAACGTGCCGATGTACACATGCCAGAAACCGGTCCGTGTCTTGATAGCGATCAGGTAAATATCGATAACACAGACTGTGGCTGCCAATCAGATATATCAGTTCTGACGAAAGCATCCATTTGTCTCAAAACGACTGTTCCCAGGTTTGATCCAGATCGCCCTTGGACAAAAACTGTACTAATGGCGATTCTGTAGAAATAATTTCTGAAAAATTCAAGGCAGTAAATCAGCGAATTTGTGCTGATAAGTGACATCATAAGAAGGGTGTGATTTGTGACCTGGAGCAGTGGGGGGAATATGTCGAGCTTGGGGGATGTAGTTGTTGAGGAAATGTAGCAGTGGGGATGTAGCTGTGGGGATGTAGCAGTAGGGAGGATGTAGTTGGGCAGTGGGGGGAGATTCCCCCTTCCCCTACAAATCGCGGCCTGATCATAAATAGTCACCGTCTCGCCATCTTCGGACATGCTGCGAGCCTTAGGGAGACAGTTGGGGCGCATCAAGCCCTTAGCCTCTACTGCCATCGGTCGTCCACCTGGAAGCGCTGACCTGGTTTATCCCAGGAAAGATGGATCGACCACATCTCTATCAAGACCAGCGATATTCCATCAACTCTCTATAGACGTGCCATACAGAGGGGCAGTGGCGGCTCCAGGATTTGGCAAGTGGGGGCGGGCGTTAGGGTGCAACTTCTAAGCATGGGGCCAACCATTTGTTGATAGGTATTTAGTAGTAAGTATAGGGTCCCAACGGGGTTTACCGGGGGACAGGTATTCAATAGGGGCCCGGGCCCCCATGTGGAGCCGCCACTGCAGAGGGGTCAGGGTCAAGGGGTGACGCAACGGCCCCCGCCGACTTCGCGCTTCTGATGACGCAACAGATAAAATGTAGAAAATTCAATCAGCGAGAAGCGACCCTCCCCCAAATTATTTTCATCGGGTCTTAAGACAGACAATGAAGAGAATAAACCGCTGAGTCAGAGATGCCTTTAGCAAATTCTCTATGAGAAGAATTCATTCCAGGCGAATTCTTCGCCAATAAAAGTCGTAATTATTAACACATGCCACGATGATTTAATTATTTGGAGTTTAGCCTAATAAAGTGTTGTGATCAGCAGTCAATTTTTGAAAGCGCATTGGAGGCAGAATGACTCTTGTCCAAATTTTCTTTACCTCCAGTGATGGGCTGCAGTGGCGTGGCGTGGGTTGGCGGCAGTATTTTATCCAGACTCCAGGTCTTTGGGTGGGGGCGAAATTGATTCGGCTAGAGGAGAAGAGGCATAGTGCAATGCAAAAATTTGTGTCAGTGCCGAAATTTATCGGGGGAATTTTTTCGGCTTGGGGATCTCCCTAACAGACCTGGATGAAACACTGGTTGGCGGCGTCCTGGAGCGAAGTATACATATTGCACCCTTAACTCCTGAAAAGTCTTTGGCGCCCCTCGCCCTCGGCGCCCGGGGTCATTTTCCCATGCCCCGTCGCAAAAACTGAATGTTTCTATCACAGCCGCGTGGTTGGCTTCAACTAATGGGCTGAGATAAGCCTCCTAACTCCAGACAAATTGAACACCAAATGGGATGAATATAAAATAGCATTGTAGCCTTAAAAATAAAACCAAAGTTAGCAAAAACTGTTTTAATAGCATTTATTTTCTTGAAGATGAGCCTCATGCCAGATCTTGGAAATCAGGATGGTATCGATTCTGACAGTACTTCAGGTTGTTCCACTGACATGTCAAATTCTGACACCGGAAGAGGACACTGCGACTGCTGTACAGCGAATCTTTACAGTCACCAGCGTCGTCATCATCACCACCACCACCACTGCCATCATCATTCGCACGTTAGCAGCGATAATTACCACGACAGGAATTTTCATCAGTTGAGTGACGAGTCCGTTTGGGAATGCTCAGTGCCGGAATCATGCTCAGATGTCAATTTAAAAGGACATCAGCCTCTTGACGATTTGCCAAAGTCGACAAATGTCCTCGATGTGCCTTGTGATATGTTACAATATTCTAGTCAAGACGAGCAGCAGAAAACCGAAGAAACGTCATCGTCCATAGAACATTCGTCACAAGTCAACAATCTTAGCGAACACGAGAATTTAATTGCCAAGAGTTCAGCGGAGGGTGATGTACAAGACCTGAACTCAAACTGACTGTTCTGTTGAAATCGTCGATCATAATATTGAACAACAATCAAAGAAAAAGCCAGCAGTTCCACCAAGAAACACGTCTCTCCAGGCAAAATAAAATCTCCCGTCTAATAATTAATCAGTGACTCTAACTTACGCAGCATTTCCCACTGTTGATAAATGACTGTTTCGTCGAAATACCTCATGAAAGTAGCGCAGTGGCATAGTCAATGTACCAGAATAGGGGTACTATCACCTAGTGCCTATACAAACAAGCTTGGTCTGATCAGACTGTGGTTTTCGGAAGCATCGTGACCTCCTCCAGCAGGGTCTGTGGCGAAGTCCCCAGCCAAAAACATAGGGCAATATTAGATTCAGAACTTTAGAGCAATTTTACAGACTGTATGACAACCTATCTGTATTCTGCAATCATCCTGCACTGACAAATCTTTCTAATCGGTTTTGTACAAATCTCGCTAGTTTGTCCGACAAATCTGTTGCCTTTGATGGCTAGGCTAATGAAGAAGTACGAGTTTAATAATTATAATGAAATACGAATTGTATCATTTTGAAACATATTTAATTAAAGTTTGACTTTTGTCAAGTAATGGTATAGAAATCGGTCTTCTGTTTCTGAGTGGTTGTCATCAATGTAAATAATTACGCAAATGAGAACATTTAGGTATAAGAATTGGTTCTCAGCACTTACAAACAAAACTGCACAAATCAGCAACACGGTCTGAAGTGTAATAGGCAGTGGCGACTCCAGGAGTTGGCAAATGGGGGCGCGTTGGGGTGGCAACTTCGAGGGGTGGCAACTTCTAAGCATGGGGGCTAACTATTTTTCATACACCAGAACATACAGGAAGAGCAGTTGTTTATCCAGGCCTGTTACGGGGAGGTCCCACCCCACAAAAATCCTCCCCCCCAAAAAAATTCTAGCACTGACACGAAGTTTTGCATTGAACTGTGTCTCTTCCCATCCAGCCAAGTCAATCCCCCCAGAACTGGTGTCTGATAATGCGAGTCTAGAGTTGCGTCCGCGAACAACTTGTATTAAGGTCGGTGTTTAATATCTGGATTTCGTTGCATTTAATTTTGAACCTGTTGGTTTTAAATATTATAATCACTCGGCCATGAAATTGTTGTTCTAATTTTACAGTCGATTAATGACGACTGCGCTGACAATATTGACCTAGAGTCCTAGACTAATGCTTAATCACACGTCAAAGCCTACACTTGCAACAGACAAATGAAATAACATTAATAGCCATAACGACAAACCAAACTCATTAATGGTCTACTCTAAGGGGCTGTCCATTAATTACGTCAACAAAATAATGGGGAGATTTGAAGAAGTTTGACAGTTGTTGACAGGGGAGGGGTCAAGAGAAGTTGACGTCAACAATTTCACTTTTTGCAAATAATCAAAAATAGGAAATTTCATGGAATACTATTTATTACAACGAAGCCTAACAAGCAAAAAGTAATCATTTTGACACATGATGAGCAAAAAAGAGGACAAAAGGTCATCACCGCACAAACTAATAACCTTCTAAACTTTTTAGGAGGACCAGTCAGTAGTCACTAATCTTAGGGGGCAGGGTTTAATCTAGGCTGTTTCCGGCGAAAATTGCCCTTTTCCTCCCGGAAAATTTCAAATTCCCCCCGGAAATTTTAGCATACTACATCAACTAACAGCAGCCCCCTAGTAGAATTCCCCGGCTTTGTCAGTTTCACCCCCGGCTTTTGAGTTCCCCCGGAGTCCATGAGTCCAGATTAAACACTGGGGGACAACAGTTGTTGACATAATTATAGGGGGTCACTGAAAGTTGACAGTTGTTGACAAGGGGAGGAGTAAAAAATTGCCCAAAAGTTGTTGACATAATTAATGGACAGCCCATAATTAGACCTTTTTGTAAGTCAATGAAGCGCTAGTTATGTCTAGCATCAAGCTCGTCAATAAAGCATCACTGCCGTAGCTTCTGATAATTAGAAGCCTATTGAGGCGTCAAGCACACTTTCATATCAGGTCCACTTCTGCTGGTTGTGACAACTGATCACTGAAGTAACAGTTATCGTGGACCCAGGAATCTTTTGGGTCTTCAAACGACTGTGTCAATTACACCATTGATTGTCTATTGATTTCCATAAACTATTTCAATTTATGAATTAATTTTATGACAGATTAATTATAATCTCCTACAGTCTTTCCCTTTTAAACTAGACCAATGCAAAAATATGAACAACTCAAACAACTTGATTTACTTACAAGTAGAAAAACAACGCTTGCAACTATATTGACCAAGTAATTGGCAAAACAGTGCTAAAACAATTTCATAACAAATTGTCAAATGAGATTAGTATGCATTGAAAAATCGTTGGAAACTTCCTGTTGCCTTAATTAAACAAACAACTGCTTTATGTCAGAATGCGTATGTAGTTTTCTAACTGAATACAGTTCAATATGAAAGATTTTGCTTGAGCTTTATGCATCAGGAGAACTGAATTCTCGGGCCATTACAGACACAGCATTCATAATCTCTAGGTTTTCAGTTGTTGGTTCCAAGTCACAGCCTAGAGCCTCATCATATTTTGGTATTTCTGACTCAGTCTGACAGTTCTGAACATCACCTGGTGGTGGAAGTACAAACACAGCATCAAAGGATCCTGTTGGATGATCGAACACAGTTTCAAATGTCTTTGAAATATGCTCTCGATTCTCCAAATTTTCATATTTTAAAATCTGTGAAATCACTTTTGTTGCAGCATGAAGCATATCAGTATTGCCGTTTTCATCCAAATTTTCATCATAATTATTGACAGGACAGAATGGTAAATCTTCTAGTACGTTTTGCTGATTGTTTCCATGGTTTTCTGATATAGATTTCTGAAGCACAGAATTTTCTAACATCAATTTGTCATTTGTTGCAATATGATGCGATATAATACTCTGACTGTCGGAGAGAAGCTTAACAGTTCTCTGGTAATTTTCTTCTGCAATCTTAAGCTTTTCTTTCAGGATGGAGTTGACCTGCTTAGATGCTTCCAATTCAAATTTCAAAGTTACAGTGATATCGTTTACTGGCGTTCTTGCATGACTTTCACTCCAGTTGTCAACATGGAATTTGGCATTTGTCTTCATGTTGTTCTCTTTCAGTCGCTTAATTTCTTCCTTATGTGCAGCCAGAAGATTCTGTTGATGTTCCAGCACCTTTGCAAAATCAACGTTGGCTTTGATCACATCTCTTACGCTTGATCCTAGCTTGCTGTGCTCTTCCTCCAGCGAACGGACCTTGCTGCAGACTTCCTGAAAGTGACTGTCAAGTTCCTTCAGCTGTTTGAAACTGTTCTCTAGAATGCCGTTCTGCTGCTGGATCTTTCGTTCCTGATCTCGGTTGCGCTTCTCAAGCGAATGCTTCAAAAACTGCAAATCTCGTAATTCCTCTCGAAGTGTCTTCATTTCATTTACAGCAACCTCTAAGGAGACATCTTGTCGAGCGCAATGTCTCTGAGCCTCATTCAGTTGTGACTCATAATTTCTGCCCATCTCTACTGCTCTCAATTCCTGCTCTTCTTCCAATGTCTTCAACTTCAACTTTCATGGTTTCAAAATCGCAATCCAATTGATGTTTTTCCTTAATAAGACAGTTAATCTTATCTTCATATTCTCCCTCGGTAATTCTCCGAAGTTTAAGTTCTTCAACAATTTCAAAGAAGTGGTTGAAGAACTTCAGTGATTCTGCACCATCTCGAAGTTGAAGGAACTGTAGTTTGTCTGTGTCCAATGAACACTCTGGAGTATCTGAAGTCATTATCATAAACTCAATGTTGCAGAATACAAATTAAACTTGTGTGACTCTTCAGTTTATAAAAGCAGTGGGATTAAGACTACCGGGTACTACTTCTTGACCTGACTGGGCAGTCATCCTCAACAATAGGTGTGATTAAAACCTCAAACCTCTCAACAGATTGAACATTGGCTGTATTTGAAATAGATATGGGAAAAGAACCAAACAACTGTTTAAACGAACTGAAACAGAACCCTGGTTTTGGTAAGGCCTGAACCCAAACTCTAAAATAGTGAGCATTTTAGAACTGAACCAAACCTGAACTTACACTTTACTAAAACCAAACCAGAACTTGAATTCTACAGTTCTTTGAATTTAATTGAATTTAATTTCCAACTTACAATTTATGTTGGAATTCATTATGTCAGTCACCTTGTTTTAAATATTTTTTAAAGATAAATAATATGGGTAAATCCATACTCTATGATTTCACAATATAAAATACATAGTTTATCTATGTTTAAGATAATGGTTTCCGCCATATTGATCAGCAATATGGCGGAACTGGCCTTGTGCTAAATGTCGAGAGAAAAATTGTGTCAGCACTCCAGAATCAGAAGTAATGTCAATTTCAAAGCAAGAATTTGAATTATTTTTAAAGTAATGATAGTAGCATCTTTGAAAAGTCTCAGCCACATGGACCACAAGTGAACACTGGAAAGGCTTTTGGTACTGCAGAATAAATGGGATTGATGCTAAAAAATTTGCATATCAACACATGCAACATGGCTATTAATATTAGTCATTTATTTACTTGTTAACAGATGTAATTATTTCAAAAGATAGAAGTAAGAAATCATTATAATTTTAACTACTTTAAACAAACTGCTTGTCTAATAAGTTGATATGATTATTGATTACTAGAACTAAATCAAACCCATGTTTATAACTTTAGAACTTTAGTTAGAACTTGAACAGAACCCTTATTTTTAAATTTAACCAGAACTCGAATCTGAAGCTTAACTTAAAATTTTGACTAGAACTCAAACTGAACAAGAACTGTAAATGTTGCATTCTTTCCCATCTCTAATTTGAACCATAGTTTAACAATTTGGCAATCGTTTGCCTGATGTTACCAGGTTCACTTGGAACTAAACAGTCTGAAGAAAAGTGCAACAACTGTTTAACCTCAACCTGCCTGACCACCTGAAAAATTATTTCTCAAAGTGAAAATGCACAAAAACAGAAACATGCAAAAGGAACTTCATGCTGCAGAAAATAAACAACGTAAAATAGAAGCTGTATGATCTTTCAATTTGTCTGTATTCTATATCCAACAATCACAGGTTAAGTTATTAATAATTCAAACATCACTGTCCAAATTGTTGTAATAGACAGTCTGCATGCATCTAATATGCTGAATTGCAGCTGGATTAGGGTTGCCAGATACCTCCATGTCCAAAGGAGGACACTAGAGATCACAAAGAAGGACAAAGCCAGACAAAGGAAGTAGGTCATAACATTCACAAAGCACACATTAAATTGCACAGAGAGGGTTGCCCCAGCGCCCGGGGTGAAAGGCATTGTGCCTCTGACAACTCTTGGCTTACATCATCGATCGGATAAAAAAAGTTACAAGCAATAAAGTCACCGTAATCGATTTCTATTCTTTGTCCATTGAGGCTTGATCTTCAATGATAGTGTGCAATTGTCAACTGCATGGCATAGTAGACCGACATTCAAGTCAGTAGATGATGAGAGCGAAAAGCCGGACATTTTCTCATTTCAGACCAATCATCAATGCCTGCCGGACGGAGGGCACGAGGTCAAAAAGGAGGGCATGGCAACCCTAAGCTGGATCATCACAAGAGTGATTGCTACTGATGCTGTTCTTACTACTGTACTACTGCTACTGCTACTACTACTACTACTACTACTACTACTACTACTACTACTACTACTACTACTACTACTACTACTACTACTACTACTACTACTGCTACTGCTGCTGCTGCTACTACTACTACTACTACTACTACTACTACTACTACTACTACTACTACTACTACTACTACTACTACTACTAAGCTCTGTTTCTCTACCCTTAGAATTGTCTTCAAAGGAACAACGTTAAGTGTTCGCCTGCGTTGTTCTTTCGTCACACCTAGCAAGGCGTTATTCCAACGAGAGTCCTATAACTTATTGAAATAATATTAAAACAATTCAGTAAAACTACATTATTATTGTTGAACTGATCCACTATTATGTTTACATAAATAAAAGTTTATTAATTTATTATAACAATTTTAAAAACCTTTATCCATCGATGAGATCGGCGTCTGTAGAGATCACAGTGATTAATTATCCATATCTATGGCGGAGATAATAGATTTTAATGATAATTAATTTCTATGGCAGAGATGGCTCAGAATCAGACGAGTGAGTGGCTGATCGATGGACGTTTTAAATTCAACTGAATTGAGTTGTCAAATCCCTGACCATCAATGTTTATTCTAGCCACCTTGACATTGGGGGGGGGGCAGTTTTACATGTTTGGGGATATGGTTTGTCTGCCCAAAAACCTTGACGCAACTTATAGAAATTTGGGGAGGGATTTTCAAACTTTGAGGGGAATCCCCAAAACAGGCCTAGATTAAACACTGCCTGACCATCTTTAGTAGTGGCGTCGCCAGGAATTTTGGGTTGGGGTAAAAGGGGGCTGGCGTGTCAGATTCCTTCAGAGGCGGGTCTAGGGTATTCGCCTATTCGGCGCCCGGGGACAAAGTATAGGCTACGTTGGCGCCCCTAAAAGAGCTGACAATAAAAAGGTCGTCACATCGTTTTCGGCGCCCCTCTTCACATAGTGCTGACAAGCAAAAAAGAGGTCGTCACACGTGTTTCTTCTTCTTTATTGTGCGCTTCACTTACCCAAATATCCGATTTTGGCGCCCCCTCACCTCGGCGCCCGGGGACATATGTACCCCCCTGCCCTCCCCAAGATCCGCCTTTGGATTCCTTACCTCTCATTCTCTCTCAAATTCGAGAGAAACAACTACATGTATTCGTAAAAAGAATATAGACTCATTGTGTGATTTTTTTAATATAATGGAAAAGAATGCGTGAGAGTTCAAAGTGTCTGACAAAAAATGTCGATGCACCCCCTACTCCGGAATCCTAGCTACGCCACTGATATTAGCCTACTAATCGTGACAGGAATACGTATATTTAAGGTCAGCGGTACTTTCAGTCCGTTCAGATTCGGCGGCGCATTTCAGCCGAATTGCTTTCACTCGCCCAGCTGATGACGTCATCGATGTCTTGGCAACAGGCGCAGAGTAAACTCAGAGGGGGCTACGATCAGTGACGGCACTTCGACGCACTCCACTCTGCTCTGTCCCTCTGGCGGTCGCACTTCGAAGCGTTTCATGATGGCGACCAGCAGGAGAAAGACTTCGGCTCTGGCCAGCACTTCTCCTAAGCACGACCTCTTGCCTATAGACAAACACAAAAACAGCCACTTCGGCACTGCTTTAGAAAGCGCTATATAAAGCCACGAGATGTTTTACTTGCTTACTTCACTGCAATTAGATAGAGAGCCTGATAGATGTGGCGAAACCAGTTTTTTTTCTGCCGGAACAGTAAGCTTACTTGTCTCCAGTATTTTCTGTTTTAATAAATTTGAAATAATTTATTACGTTTTATGACAGTTCAGACATAGTATCAACATATAATAGTCTAATTAAATAATCCGCGTTCTAATTAAAGTTTTCACTACAACGAACTATGCTCGAGCGTCATCATCATCACCACCACCACCATCATCATCATCATCATCATCATCATCATCATCATCATCATCATCATCATCATCATCATCATCATCATCATCATCATCATCATCATCATCATCATCATCATCATCATCAACATCATTATAATAATAATAATAATAATAATATTATTATTATTATTATTATTAGTATTATTATTATTATTATTATTATTATTATTATTACTATTATTATTATTATACAACGACAAGATTATCGTGACATAATGTCTAACGACTGCAAGGGCACGTAACAATAACAATATTAAACAGAAATGAATTGTACAGAGAGGTGGTCACACTACATCATCATCATCATCATCATCATCATCATCATCATCATCATCATCATCATCATCGTCGTCGTCGTCGTCGTCGTCGTCGTCGTCGTCATAATCATCACACTCCATGGTCCATAAGAACCGTCGGAGCCAACGGAAAAGTGTTCGTCCATATTGTCCTTTCCTTTCTTTGGCCATGTGTATCGCAGTTTGGGTGGTTTCAAGTCCAGTCAATTCAAGAATATCATCGATCCATCTTCTCTTTGGTCTTCCTCTTTTCGCATACCATCTGATCATCCCATCATCACTGTCGTTATTAGTCTTTCATTCTGCAAATGTGTCTAAATATTGATACTTTTCTGTCTTTGATCTTGCCCATGCATAACAGTCTTTGTTCGTCTCAGGTTGTTGTACATGTAAATGGTATAATTTCTAATCATATCTTTATCACTTATTTTCTTTCATCAGTTTTCTATAACATAGCATTTCAAATGCGTTCGGTGTTAATCTGCCTTGTTTCTTTACGGTCTGTATCCAGTGGCGGCTCTAGGATTTGGCAAGTGGGGGGCCGTTGGGGTGGCAACTTCTAATCACGGGGGGACAACCATTTGTTGTTTAATGTATGTAGCATTAAGTATAGGGTCCCAACTGGGGGGCCACTGGGGCAGGCACTTAATAGGGGCACGGGCCCCCCTGGCCCCCCGGTGGAGCCGCCACTGTCTGTATCTCACACGAATACATAGTTATGGACCATGAAGAAGCAAGACAGATTAAATCGCATCGGCATATAAATAAATAAGAAATACGTAAAGAGAAATCGCACTTTTTCTAGAAAGAAGAAATGAAAAATCAAAAACTGCCTTTTATAAATCAAATTAAACACAACAGCTTTTAGATTGATTAATTTTTAAAATAGTGTTTACCGGTAAACGATATGGCGTACGTACGACTAAGAATCGAATTAACATCAACCACTATTTCGTATTCAGAACTTGAATCTTGTGAACTGTGAACCACTCTTCGATTTGTTATGAGCAGGGGCTCCCCTTACGCCCACTGGTTGGGCCCGACCCCTGTGGAGGTGAAATAAGTGGCGTAACCAGGGTTCCTGAAGAGGGGCACATCGACATTTTCAGGTAAAAAGTCCCAGACGAGCAAAAAAGCTCGTTAAGAAATTCTTCGCACATTCCCTCCGCTCATGCCACCCACCCCCATCCCAAATATCAACGGCTTATCGCAAATCCCATGACCGGTCCCCGCCAAAATAGGGGCCCGGCTACGTGAGCCCCTCCCCGTGGCTACGCCAACGCTGAAAATACTTGTTTCTAGCTTTCTGCCATTCACAGGAGATAGAAAATTTTGCATGGGGAGCAGTCCGACCCCCACTCAGCATCAGTCTGGAGAGAATTTTTACCGATTGAGAACGGGAGAATCCGGTCTTTTCCGATCACACGGTCACCAGATTCGTTGAGAAAACGTTCCGGTCTGAACACCTCCGGATCTCCCCACTCTTCTGCGCTCATGTGCACTGCGTGGATATTCGGCAACACCTGAACAGAAGCAAACGGTAGAAGGCAGTCCATGTGACTCAGTGGCGTGCCAGGGCGCAAAATCTGGAGGGGCGCAAAATTCGAAGTGAAAAAATAGAAGTCCAAAAAAATAAATAATATTATAAATCCTAAAGTAGGTTGACATAAATAGGTTGACACATGTCATTGACAAACGAAGAATTGTAAGTATACTATGTCTGGATCATAGATGGCCATGGGTTGGGTTGGATTAGGTTGGTTGGGTCAGATTTTTCCATATTTATGGTGGGTTGGGTTGGCTTGGGTTAGAAATTGAGTAATGGTTTAAGAAATTGCAATGTATTGCAGTAGGTTGGGTTGGATCAAGTAATCCAATTGCCGGCATGGGTTGGGTTGGAGATTTGATGGGTTGGGCTGGGTTCTAAAAAATGAACCCACGGCCATTTCTGGTCTGGATTTAGGAATCTATCATTGAAATGTGGAAATACGATACGATCGAGGGACGACCTCGTTTTTGCTTGTCGAAACTTTTTGGGGAGAAAAAATGAAAAAGTTTGAGGCGCAAATCCCTCTTTACCGCCTATACGAATCATAATGATAACCATTATTCCGCTTGGGATGTGGTATCCTCCCAACTCCGTGTCGCCGCCGGTCTTGTGAGGAACGGAGAGCGGCAGAGGGGTCCACCAACGCCACGTCTCCAGAAGGACGGCCTCGGCGTACGGAACGGACGGGATGTCCCTGAGACAGGGCATCCGATCGGACGGAATGGCCGAGTCGACCTGGTCGTGGAGACGCCCCTGAATGCAACCGCTGTTCGCCAGTTCCACCAGACACCACAGGATCGTCACGGAGCTGGTATCCGTTCCGGCATCGATCAGCTCACGGCACGTGAACCTCAGCTCTTCCCGATCGTAGTCCGGGCCTTCCTTGTTCACGTATCGCTCAACAAAACTCTCCGACGCTCCGCCGGGTTCCAAACTGGATCCGATTGAGTCCCGTATGAACCTGAATATGGCGTCGTTCCACCGGAATCCCTCCTCTATTGTTCGCCTGTAGTAGGGAACGAATCTAAGTGGCGGACAATAGTCGATCGCCTGCTTGCTCATGTGCAGAAACTTGTAAACATTTTCTGCTAATTCGTTGATGGTCGGACTGCTCTGTTCCAAACGTTTTCCAAACAAAACATTGACGACAACGTTCATAGTACATCGAGTGACCAGCGGCTGAGGGTTGAAAGCCCTTCCCTTCTGCTATTCCAGGTGAACTAGGAGCTCTTCCACTTCGCACTGGATCCGCTCTTCCATCAGACTTCTTCCCATTCCCATTTCCTTAAGGATTTCCATCACTTGACGGTGATCTTTTGAAAAATTTTCGTCGTTCTGGTGATAGACGACGCCTTTTAGCAAAAGTGAAATAAAAATAAAACGCTGAGTTACAGTCACACAGTGTTTATTCTAGACCTTCTTAGGGGGGGAATTCCCCCCAAAGTTTAAAAATCCCCCCAATTTGTTATATGTTGCATGGGTGGATGAAAATTTCCCCCCAAAAGTGTGACGATGGAGGGGTATTTTTTGGAGAGGGAAAAATATTTCGGCACGTGAGTGGAGGGTAAAAAAACAACAGTAAGGATGGATTTGCGACACAAAGATAGCCTTTTTCTTTGCTTGTCACCACATTTTGGAAGGATGAATAACCTCTTGTCATCATTTTCGGACACCGAAATCATCTCCCCCAAACATTTCAAAATCCCCCCCTCCCATGTCAAGGTGGCTAGAATAAACACTGACAGTCACAGCTCGACCTTTCTGGACGACTTGTGCCCTAAACCCAGAGGCGTAGCGTGCACTTTTGCCGCCTCTGGCTCATGGCTATATCCGCCGCCCCAGGGACAAAAGATACTGATGGCGCATGCCCCTTTTAAAACTAACTCCCGAAAATCCCGAAAATCTCCTGACAAGCAAAAGAAGGTCGTCACTTATTTCATCTGCTTAATTGGTCAACGTTTGCCTTTTATTTCATGCATTTCTCAAAAATTTCTGCCCCCTCCAGTTGTGTGTGCCGCCCATGGCTAAAGCCATACTAACCATTGGCACGCTATGCCTCTGCCAAAACCCACTGATGATTGAAGACTCTCGAGTAGAAATTTTGGATTTTAGTCGCCCAACCTCTGGAAGACTAAAATGTAAGAGTGGGGTAGTGGACCCAAACTATCTTTGTTAAAAAACACTCATGATAGCAATTATAGCAATTATACAATGCAATGTAGCCTACTCTATCAGGAGATTTGCTTATTTCAAGTTATTTGCGAACTGTTGTTTAAGAACAGAACACATAGACCTTAATAATAACAACAACAACATCAGCAGCAGCAGCAATACAGCAGCAGATAATAGTTAGTAGTAGTAGTAGTAGTGTAGTAGTAGCAGTAGTAGTAGTAGTAGTAGTAGCAGTAGCAGTATAAATAAATAGTAGTAGTAAATACGTAGTAGTAGTAGTAGTAGTAGTAGTTCTAGTAGTAGTAGTAGTAGTAGTAGTAGTAAACAGCTGCATTTTAAGTGGTTTAGTAGGATTTCTCCTGTGTTGAAAACCACTGTCGCTCATACATCCCTCCATATTCCAACTACTGCTTGCTGCAACAATTCATAGCTTCCTGTAGCATCAAATTAAGCAAATTGCATAGGCCTAAACCAAGAAATTTTCTAAGTGAATTTTTAGAAAATATATAAAATTCCAGGCTGCTGAGTCACATTTCGCCTACCTTTGTGATTTTGGTTGTAGTACTTGTCTAGAGTGTAGTGTACATGTCTGTCGGAGAAGTAGAAGGATTTCTTGAGCAAGGCTTCTTCAATGGTCTTACGATCGTTCAATACTAACGCCTTCCTTTTAACAGTAAGAAATAACGTCCAAATAGGGCCTACTGCTGTACATGCATTTGAGTTACCATTCTGAATTATGGAATCCATGTCAATGAACTTCAAATTCATTGAATCTATTAAATAAATTATAAGTAATTAAATCGATCAAAATAGGAATTGTAAATTGCATTCAGCTGAAATTTTGAGAATCTACCAGGATAAACGTAAACATCCAGTGGCGTCAATCCCCGTGAGGGTTCTTGAGTCCGAACCCGCACGAAAATTTTTTGTGATGGTCCATAAGGCTTTGAACCCACACTAACGTTTGAATAAATCTATACTGTACCGTTGTACGATTATTTCATAAATTGTTGCGTTGGTTAGATAGTAGACATAATCATCAAATGGTATTTTGGAACATTAATAAGTAATAAGAAGTATGCTTCAAAAAGTAAATGGTGCACTCTTTCAGCATAGCACAACAACAGGTGCGTGGACCCTCACAACTTTTACTACAGATTGACTGCAGATTTTTTATTTTTCGGTGGGTGGAATTTTCGTCGATTCCCCCCCTAATTAATTCATTAATTCTAGGAGTTGCATTATTATAATTCATTATTGTATATTTTCTTAAATTTCACTCAGAAATTTCTTGTTTTAGGCCTATGCAATTTGCATAATTATGCAATTGTAATAATGCTCTTTTATGTTTCTAGGCTCAAACCCCTTCTCCACTTTTGAGAAGGGAGAGAGGAAAATATGGGGATAGGGTTCACGATTTTGTCATCAATGTCTAGAAGTGCAGAATCTGTAATATTCTGTATAGGCAGATACTTTGATCCGAGGTAACAGGTGAATATCGGTCCAAGTGCCTTCGCCCTGTTCGCGAAGAATCGATGGAAACGCCCTCCGCATCGCATGAACAACAACGAACCGATGAACGGAAGTGACGCAATGGACGGCGGGGAGAGAAGTAGATTCTTCTTCCTGTTCTTTCGTCGCATGGATCGATTGGCAGCCGTGAAGACGTAGACTGCGGAGAATACGCCGAGAAACGTGAACACCAGAGATGTCACTGAAACGCTGCTGTCTTCCTCTTCGACCATTGCTGAATAAGAAATGTGACGTGTAATGTAACGCAGTGGAGCATTTATGTAGCGCCTCTTCTGCAGAATCACTCAGAATAAATGCATACGTCAGAGGTCGATAGGCGCTGTTAAGTTGTTAACGTAACATGATGAGAGCAAATATAGTGGTTTTCACAACTATACTTGAAATCATGCTATCATAATCATCATCATCATCATCATCATCATCATCATCATCATCATCATTATTGTTATTATTATTATTAATGTCATTAATAGTGGAGCTTGCCCTACTTTCATGGAAAAATTGTTAGCCTCACCTGGTGGGACTTTTTCTTAAGTTCTCTGCCCGGAAGCAGGTCCTGTGTCCCAGTGGCTCCACCCTTCTCAGTCAGCAGCTTGCATCTTTAACCCTTTATATCCGTCTTCAGTCAGCATTCAGTGTAGCAGTAACGTGCGCGGTCTTTGGTTATCCTTCCTCCCATATGTCCCTCCAGTATTGCTCTGAATGATGAGTCTCCTCTTAGAATGACTTTGCTTTGTCTTTGTTTTATTGTTTGTATTAGGCCTACTGTTATTTCCTCCTTTGCAATGTCTAGGGCCTCTTTATTGGATGTATGCTGTGTCCAGCTGATTCTTTCCATTCGTCTCCATATCCACGTTTCAAACGGTCTTACCCTGGTGAACAACACCGTTAAACCCAATATTATCTATTCATACAATGATATAGCATTTACCTTCTTCTTTAGGTGCTGTGTATTTCTATATGTTAGCGACCATGGATTTCCACTTTTTTCTATCTTGACGTCCTCTTATTAATTCAATGTTATTCTCCACTCCCTCAATTCCTTCTCGTAGGCAGTCTACATACAGTAGGTGTTTCTCTGCCTTCCTCTTGCTCTTTTCCCTCCACTTTTCCAGTTATTGCCAAATGCTCCATGCCGTCATTTCTCTTTATGTGCCCAAAGAAGGAAATCTGTCTTTTTTTAAATTCTTACCATCAGACTTCTTTTTATTCCAAATTAATTTAAGATCTCTTCATTGGTTTTCTTTTCCATCCATGAAATCTTCAGCATCCTTCGTAAAAACCACATTTCCGTGGCTTCAAATTTATTCTGCATGGCCTTGGATATAGTCCATGTCTCTGCTCCATACAAGAGTACTGACCAAATATAGCTTTTGAGCACTCTTAATCGTGTCTCTCGTAAGAGATTTGCCTATTTGTAATTATCGTTTTAAGTTCCCAGAATGCTGCCTTGGCCAATCCTATTCTTTATGTTATGTCTTTCTCACATTTCCCATCGCTGGTGATCATGCTGCCCAAGTATCTGAAGTGTGCCACTTGTTTGATTTCATTGCCGTTTAGTCTTACTTTGCATGTGGGTGTTACTTTGCTCTGGGTAATCACTAAGTATGCAGAAGGTCTTTTTAAAATTGATCTTTAAGCCTTTAATTCCTTTCACTGTCTAATGCTAATTTAGTTAAAAGTTCTTGCAGCCTTTAATAACGAGTGTTTGAACACCGACTTTTAAAGTAAGTGATGTCAGGAACAAAATGGATGTTCTTTACTTGCATTTTGCTATCAAAATTTATTTGAAAGTAAAGTTAACAAATTGCCATATTGGTTCCGCATTTCCTAAATGAGTCATATCTTAGAATTCCAATGTCCTAACATTTCTAGATCATTTTATCGATGTGATAAAGTGGCGGTAAATTCCCGGTAATCATCCTTTATCTCCCTTGCATATCAATAATTTGGTTCCCGGAACATTCGGTACCGGAGAATTCGGCACCAAAATTTTACTTGTGGAGGATTCGGTACCGGATAATTCGGTATCAGATAAATCGGTACATGTTCGACATACAGATCAGATGACGCCTCACCACCTAACCCTAACCCTAATCCTAACCCCAGCGGCCCCTCATGTGGGTCGTTACCGACATTTCCGTCCCGAATTTGCCGTCCTGAAAATTCAGTACCAAATCTTCCATGACCGGTACCGAATTTTCCGGTACCGAATTATTTTCCGTCCTGAATTTTCCGTCCGGAATCTTCCGGTACCGAATCTTCCGGTCACCCAATAATTTATACCGGTAGATTATTATAATACAGTCTACTGATGTACATTCTAATTAGAATACTTACTTTGAGCAGAAATAGAAAGTTCCGACTAACAATTCAGAGTCCGATTAAAGTTTTTCAGGGACCGTGAGATAAGCGCTTATTTATCGGCATTAGACCTGTCGACAGCTAAGCCTTGGACCTGGTTTTAGTCTAAGTGTTGTGATTTTGTGTAAGTTTGTCGATCTGTTGGCGCAGCCAAAATATTTGACAAACGGATGCACTTTTCAGGAATTGTCTGCTTACGCGTTGACTGTCACCGAAATTGACAGTTTTCAGATATTCAGAAACGACTGAGAATGTAAACTTTTTAGAAAAGTCCGTCAGACGATTTAAAAACACGATTCTGTTAAGGGGCTGTCCATTAATTACGTCAACAATTTAGGGGAGAGGGTGTTTGAAAAAGTTTGACAGTTGTTGACAGGGAGGAGGGGGTCAAGAGAAGTTGACGTCAACAATTTCACTTTTTTACAATGGAAAAAAGCATGGAAAAAAGGTCATCACCACCACATTTTGACACTCGATGAGCAAAACAGGAGAAAAATGGTCATCACCGCAAAAAATAATAACCTTGTTATTGGAACCTGCCATTGATCTTTGGGGGGTCAAAAGTTTTTGACGTAATTATGGGGGGGGGGTAACTGAAAGTTGACAGTTGTTGACAAGGTGGGGGAGGGGATCAAAATTGGCCAAATATTGGTGACATAATTAATGGACAGCCCTTTAAGGGCTTACCTGGAGTATTTGACTACCATGGCATGTGTGGATCAGACAATTAATTTAGCAGGTTGACAAATTAGTAAATCATGACATTTTATTGACGACGCTGGATTGAAACTACAATTGCACTTTTCTTGCTTTTAGTGATGCGAACTGGTCTACGTTGCGTTCAACGTCAGTTTACTCAGTTTCTTCTCTCTTTCTACGCTGAGCAGAGAACAAGATCACAGAGTTTTTGGCGCCCCCTCAAGTGGCGCCCAGGGCATACGACCTACCTGCCATACCCTAGATACGCCACTGCCAGTGTTTATTCTAGGCCTTCTCTGGGGGGATCCCCAGTTTTAAAATCCCCTCCCAATTTTTTTTATATGTTGGCTGGGGGAATGAAAATTTTCCCCTCAAAAGTGTGGTGACTCGGACCTTGCCCCCTCCAAACATTTCAAAATCCCCCCTAATGTCAAGGTGGCTAGAATAAACACTGCGCCACTGGATACTGTTACTTATGAGCTATGGAATCTATGGGCGCTAGTCAATTCGAATCTCCCCTGGTTGCCCCTCTGTTGACTTCTAAGTGAATTCTAAAAATATAACAAGGACATTCGGGCAAGTTCAAAGTTTAACATAAGAAACAATGAACTTCTGTGTAAATCAACAAAACGGCCCAGTATAATTCAATAGTAGAACCTCTCCTATAGTTCTAGTGCAGGGGTATTCAACTGGCGGCCCGCGAGCAAGATTCGGCCCGTCGAGGGATGTGATATGGCCCGCGAATATACTGAAACGATCAATTAATGGTCCCGAGATTGAGCTGATAATACAGTAACTACGCGGCTTGAACGAATGATCAAACGTTAAGATGTTGTCAGTGTCTCTAACATTAATCATCGTTAGATATTTGCCTGAGGATAGAAACAGATTCTCGAATTCTCTACTCTACAAACCTTTTAGCTTGCAGCTGACGGACACCCAAGCAGCGATTTCAGTCCTGTTTACATGCATAATTATCGCTCAACTGTGAGGTTTTCCTGGATCTTTGCGTTTCCCAATAACTGGGTAAAAAAGTCTGGGTTTACTGAA
>CM030872.1:4520112-4525112 GCA_018105865.1 Metaphire vulgaris
ACATTTTCCCCCATTATACAGTCTTAGCATTTGCTTTAATAAGCATCTCTTGGATTAGTGCTTGTCTCAAGTAACGCCACAACAGCAAAGAAGCAATTCAAATTTCCATCTGAAAATTGATTCTTTGCATTTCTTTGGCTTCAGCGGTAATTAGGTTTTGCTAATCAATCAATCGATCGATCGATCTATCGATCAATGCGACAGTGAGTCAATGATTTAGCTTCTAAAACGCCATTTTATAATGCAACTAGCTTTGGTCGTTGGTCTGTGAAAGTGCAACTGACACTTAAATACATCTTCCATGCACTGCGAAGTATTATGCAGCGTATTAAATCGCAACTGAATTTTTGTGGTCAAATTTTTTGCAAAATTTCACATCAGTTCGAAATGTTTTAGACCAATCGCGCTGCCTAAATACTATTGAATCATAGATTTTAATTGTCACTTGATAGCGCCTATCTAGGGTAAAGACAGCCGAAAGTTGAAGCAAGTTTTCCTCCATTTTACACTTAGCGTTGTTATGGTAGCCATTTTTGCGATGTTTAGAGAGTAAGGATATCATTGACACACACTGCAAGTGAAATGGTGGAGAACTGGCTTCACTTTCATACATCATAGAGTCACTCTATCTGGTGATAATTAAAGTTTAAGTTATCAACCACCTTTATCACGGTTGTCTATACCTGCAGTTGTAAGAAGAAATAGTACTTGTCACGTGGTTAACTGACCTGGGTCGGACCTTGGGGAAGTTCTAGGGTTACGTCAGCGAGGGTCGGTCGACGACTTCCGGGGTTGAAGACCGTCGGGTACGACCTCTGCGGCTGAGGAGGAGGAGGGGTCAAGGTCGTCGTGACGTAAAGAGCGTCGTTTGACGCTTTGTTTCGACGTCGTCTGCGCGATCGACGACGGCAGACGACGACGACGACGGCGACGACGACCAGCAGAACGAGAACGAGGCTGACGGCAAGAACACAGGCCAAGACGATCGTCCGAGAGTCGCCGCCCCCGTTGTGGGTCGGTGAACCCGACGGACCCAGTCCCGCCGGGTCAGCTGGGTCGACCGTTACCGACAGGGTCTTGGACGATCGAGCGAACGGAAACGAACAGACGGTCGCCCGGATCTCGAGCGCCAACGTCCGATTGACGAACTCAGAGAGGTTCGACTTGAGTCGGATTTCGCCCGACTGAGCATCGATTGAAAACAGATCGGAGTGGTCGTCGGAGAGGGAGAGGCAGATGGCGAGTCCCGGTCGAGGAAGTCGGACTGTTACCATGGCGATGGAAGAGGTGGAAGAGGTCGACACGTGGACGGTGTTGTTGTTGGTGTTGCTGGTGGTTATTCCGGAAAAGGTAATTTCCGGACGATTTTCCTGGACATAGACGTCCACTTTGGCCGTGTCGTTGAGGTCGGAGAATCTTGCGTTTCGGGCGACAACGGACAGTTCGTAAAGGGTTTTCTCGCCGCTGTTAAGAACTCCCGCAGCGTAAATGAATCCAGTTGTCTCATTAATACGAAGCCCTGATGACGTTCCAGTGACTGCCGAAGACGTCAGACTGTAAGAAACGCGTTCATCACGTGACGTACTGGCAACGACACTCGCCACGGGAGAGTCCGGGCTCGTTGTCTCCGGGACGCTGAAATTGTAGTATTTCTGCTGAAATTTGGGTGGCCTGACGTCACCATCAATGACGGTCATTCGGATGGCAGTGCGTGACGTCACATTGTTGCCAAGTTGTCTGTAGAACGCAACGGCGTGAAAATCAACGCTGGTTCCGACGTCAGAAGTTCTGAAATACGTCATCGTAGTCGTTATGACGCCGCTTTGCGCGTCGACGTCGAATCGACCGCCGTTGTCTCTGTCGAGGGCGTAAGCCAACGTCAAATTCCGACCGGAAGTCGAATCCAATTCGGCGCGGACGCCCAAGACGACCGTATTCGCAGGAGCATAGGCAGGCACTTTTGCGTTGTAGGACGAATTGAGAAAGATCGGGGGCTTGACGGGGCCAGGTGTTATCGAAACTGGGAAAACTTTTACCGAGAAGATTGACGCATCTTTGGCTAGAGCACACGTCAACGACACCCAACAGACGCCCTGAGCGGACGCGTCGAGAGGTCTCGCCGTCACCAGCTTGTATTCGCTGGCAAGTAACGGAAGCAGGAGGAAATTCAGCGTGTCGTTAACGAAGCATCTCGCTGTCTGACCGCTTGGAACTGCGACCGAAACGAGGGCCACAAAAGCCCCGGAGTCGCTGAATTCCTGAACCCTAGCAACGCCTTCTGCGTTGAGAAAATCTACGGTGATCGCGGGCGGACTGTTGGCGTCCTGCTGAACGACGACGAAGATTCGCACGGCTGTGTATCCGACGAGCGCCTCTGAGCCTCCGTCGACCGCCTGAACCGACAGATTATAAGCACTGGACTCGGCTGCGTTCAGCGTTTGCAGCAGCGTCACTTTCCCCGACTGGGGATCGAGTCTGAACAACGTTCCAAACTGATTCTGACTGCGCTGGGAGAAGCTGTAGCTGAGCCGGCCGTTCGATCCACTGTCTCTGTCCGTTGCGTGAACGGTCACCAGTTCCGACCCAACCGAGGTGTTCTCGGGCACGTCTACGACGTAGACGGATTGGTCGAATACAGGGGTATGATCGTTTACATCCAACACGGTAATCCTTACGACAAGCGACCCGGTTCTCTGAGGCGATCCTCCGTCGAATGCGATCAGCGTCAGGGAATAGAACGCCTGCGTTTCTCTGTCGAGAGGCAAAGTCAGATTGAGACGAGGATCGAGGATTCCGGAATTGTTGTAGACGATGAGACGGAGGGGATCTCGGTCCGGTTCCAGGCTGTAGCCGACGATCCCGTTGGCGGGACTGTCGAGGTCCGTCGCCGGCGGAAGTAGGCAGACCTCTCCAATGGAAGACGATTCCGAAATGGAGAGGTTGAAGGAGGTCGGGTCAAAGGTCGGAGTGTAGTCGTTGATGTCGGCTACGGCGACGTTGACCTTTATGACCCGGAAGTACTCCTTCGGCTGAATAAGGACATTGAAAGGTATGTCGCAGTCTGTCCGCTGAGGACAGACGAGGTCTCGATTAATCACCTTCCTCACCTGTAGAAGCCCCACCCCGTCGACGACGCTCAGGTATTCGGTGGCGTTTGGGGATCCACCTGCGCCTGTTATCGTGTAGCTGAGTTTCTGAAGAACATCCGGAGAGAATTCCTTGTAGAGTCCGGCGTCTGATGCGACGTTTCCAATGGTCGTTCCGACGGGTCTCTTTTCCGTCGTCGAATAGGACAGGATTCCGTCGGTCACAGTGGACTGCGGTCGCGTCTTCGCACAGAGAACGGATAGGACGAAGCCGAAAAAGACGAGGTTCCTTCCTCCGTCGTTTGAAAGCATTCTGCTCTGAGAAGATCAGAAGATTAGAGACACTTCGTAGAATTCTCATCGGTTTCTGCGCAATTTAATTTATGTTTTCCTCCTGATATTTAAGTGAGTGATTTCTCCATTTCGTATCTGCAAGAACCAAGAAGCACTAAATGTATAGAAACGCCTTTCTTTAAATTTTTATATTTCCTATAAATTTCTATTTTCTATAGGACCGGTTATTACCGTTATTTTATAGGACTATACTTGGACTAAGAGGTTCCAACTTGCGTAGGCCTACTTATCCACATCACAGGTGACGGCGGTAATTAAACTTACGTATTTGCTACTTATTACTAACTTGCTTACATTTGTCATCTCGCTGTAAGTCTCGTTCTCGCTCTGTTAAAATTTGACGCCGTGTTCAGCAGTTTGCTAATGTAAAAACACTCTCGTTTCTTGTATACGACTTGGCGCCACAAGCATTGATACTGACATTGCTGGTATTGTTAGAGAAAACCATTTTCCGCAGTGCTCGCACTAGATTAGAAAATTTTCATTCAAAATCTTACATGAAACGTCAACTTTTGTGCGCGCCCAGAATTTGTCCGTAATCAACATTACTCATTTACTAGCAAGTTAATACATCTCAGAACACTCTTGTCGGTCAATTATCCACTTTTTACAATTTTCCCATCAGGTTAGAATATAAACACATGTATTGGCGTTAACTTGGATGAAAAATTGGTGGGAGGGGAGAGCAAACCCTATACCTTCCTCTTGCAAGAAGACACTGTAGGTCTTAAGAAAATTATATGCATGCAATCCTCCATACGCAGTTTATATTAAAATGATTAGAGTTTTATGAAATTTTCGTGCAATTTTAGTTGACAATAAGTTGCAGGGTCACGGCATGTTACAAAGCCTCTGAAGTGAGTAGCACAGGTCCAAAAAGTTAGGGAAATCCTGGCCTATAGCACTTTTCAAAACTTAATCTTATTTCGCAATAACGCAAGGAAAGCGTATTCCGAGTTTCCGACCATTTTGCTCTGAAACTCCACTAACAACAGGAATCTCTGTTTGTGAACTGTTTATTTAACCTCACGGTTAAGCAATTTTGCCATACTCATAGGATTATTGAGACGCGTAACAAAGGTGTGTTCCTGGTAAAGTTTAAAAAACATAATTTTCAAGAAAGTTCAATATCTATTTGTCTCATTTTTTCTTTTGGTAAAAACTGAATAATTCTGTCTAATATATTTGCCACATTTTTCTCTCGAATTGAATCAGAGCTTTTGTTTTGCCATTTATTCAAAACTTAGAAGATTCCTTTCAACCAACGTTCGCCAGATGGCGCAATGCATTTTTTTACATTGCATGCTATTATGAGGGTCGCGGTACCTTACAAAACCGCTTAAGTCGGCCGCAGTTCCAAAATTTTGGGGAAACTCTGCTCTAATCGATTCCTTCTCTTGTTCTTCAACATATTCATTAAGCTTAATCGCAGTTCACAGTGTGCGCTGAATGTCAGACATATGTTCCTCCTATATCGATCCATTCGATTTCCTAGATCTTGAAACTGTTCACAATCAAGGGCAACCATGAACTCTTAAACGAAGTCGCTGTTCGTTTTTA
>CM030872.1:4530112-4612612 GCA_018105865.1 Metaphire vulgaris
CCTCTGGTACACTTCTTCTGATTTCAGCTTCAAAATATTTGTCGAACTCCACAAAACAATGGTCGATGTCCAATCAGTTGGCGGTCGTCATTTCTAGAACGAACAGAATTTTAGCAGCTATCGACTTCAATTCGACAATACTTTCACGTTCATTGCGGTACATTACGAATTCCGACATGAGGCGGTTTCGAGCAGGAGTTCTTAGCTCCCTCCTCACCCCCTCGGGCGCCCATGCCACGGCGCACGCAGTTCATCGAAACAGAGACCGTGTGCCGTTGTATATACTAATTAGAATATCTAAGCGTGTATGCACGCTGGTTATACCGCTGTATACAAGCACAATGCTGTCGAGTGCTGACAATGAAACACGGAAGCAATTGTTATCGCCAGAGGACGATATGAATGAACATAACTGTATTAAATAGTTGCTAGGCAGTAGGCACTCATTACAGGGCAAAAAATACAGCGGTCAGCCGAGACAAGAGGCATTCGATGGGGTTTTTATATTCTGCTTTCTTTTCGGTTACAGGTAGCCTATATATAAACTGAAAACACTTTTGTGTGTGTGGGGATTTAGAAGAAAAATTTAGAAGGTTCACATCAAACCTCGAAGTTGATCAGAATAAAAGCTAGCAGTGTTTCAGAAATCTGGTCATTTCCTTGATGTGTCTCTCATTACTTTTAATATTAAGCGCAGAAAACCTGAAGAAATTACCGTCTGCGTTTAGGCTGTTGACTTTCTTTCGTCGATGATTTCAGTGTAGGCCTGTAGGCTTATAATCCAGAATTTTTGTTCGTTAACAACGACAGTCTGAAGGCAAAACTAACTCGAATCATAAGAACACGCTGTCGATACGAAATTTAGCTTCGACAGCTAATGCCTACACAAAGGATGTTTAGGCAATACTTTACTCGATCTGACATTAATCTAAATCCATTTGATACAGTTAACAGCAGTATACCTCGGTTTAGTCAGCTTAACGGATAACATAACGGATAGCATAAACCTGCGATACCGTAAACAATTTCTTGCACCAGAATCGTACAGACTCAAAAACCTACGAAAACACTGCGCCATTTAGAACACGATTGAGTGGAAATCTGGCGTCGTCTAATCACAGCATATGGTCTCATTGATCAATAATATTTGGCTTTGTTGAAAAGACCTCGAGGTACCTGAATAGGTGAGTGATCAGCTGCTGAGGCAGGAGGAGGAGGATGAGGAGGAGGAGGGGGACACAGGGGTCAACCTCCACTCGTCATCGACGCTGGCAGAGTCGCTGCAGATGCCGTGCGTGCATCGCCTCGATCGTCTCCGTCTCTTTGTACGTGTCTCCGTATCGCTGTGTTCTGTCGCCAGATGGAGTGGAGCTGTGAGTCGTTCTAATTAAATGGAGCCTATGCCAGCGCTGTGTTCGAGACTTACATGATTTAAGACTTTCACATCCACACAAAGCAATTGGAAGTCGAGGAAGTAACAACTGGACATTAGACACAATTAGACATCATCGTCGTCTACGGTCATCGTCATCGTCGTCGTCATCATCATCATCAGCAGCAGCATCACTGTTCGCATAAAATTGATACTGATCTTACGCCAAACCAACTGCTCAGCTAGTTAGACATAAGGAACGAACGCTGGATTTTAAAAGTTATTTAAATATTTGTGAACACGTTATTTGATATCAAAATTCATTTGTAGCCTAAAATAGAGGCATATTGCTTCAGTGCGTGTTTGCCTTTAGTGTTTCTTTTATTTTCAGATTTTGTCTAAGAAGACTTCATAAATGTAATTGGAAATTAAATCTAAGTGAAGGCAAAGACGAGTCCCCCCTCACGGAGCATATACGTAATCCCCTCTGTGTCATTGCAATTAGGCAAGCCTATATGCCAGCGTTTTATCCTGAGTCCAGGACTCCAGGCCCTGGAAGGGATTGACTTGGCTTGGAGGAGAAGAGACACAGTTCAGTGCAAAAATTTGTGTCAGTGTTGGGATTTGGTGGAGGGATTTCTGTGGGTGGCAGGGGGGAATCTCCCCTTAACAGGCCTGGATAAAACCCTGTCTATTATGTCTATTTCTTAATAACGTTATAAACGGTAGACCAGCGGTTCTCAGCCTTTATAGTGCCGCGACCCTTTTAATTCAATTCCCCATGATGTGGCGACCCCCAACGGTAACATTAATTTTCGTTCACAATGTAAACTGCTAAAAATAATAATGCTACGACAATAAAAATGTTCGAAATCGTTATTATTTAATTGTCTCCATGTCTATCCTCAAAAGACAATGATCGTAAGACAACTAGTACGTCGTAACTACCACTGAGGAAATTTTGTACAATAACAGGAAAAGAGACAACCCCATATTTCTGATGGTCTCGAGCGACCCCTGGCAAATCGTCATTCGACCCCCCTGGGGGTCGCGACCCACAGGTTGAGAACCGCTGCGGTAGACCAACTTCGACGGCATATCATAGAATACATGGGTCTTAGTGACAAGCAGGCGAAGTAGCGTCGTTTTCACTGGATTTCGATGTCTTTAATAGAAACATCACATCTTAATTTTTACTAATAATTATAACGAATCACTCAGCATGGTATAATGTCATCTGATTAATGGAATTGAACTGAACCTTTAAGTTACTTTGGCAGTCCTTAACAAACCACCGACTACTGAAATATGACTTAAGAATGTCGAACGCATAATCCATCCATAGACATTGTCTAGAAGGAATGCGAATTGGGAAACAATCGCTTAATGGAAAGTTCATGACTTTGACAAAGCAATAACGCTAATAGTGAATCTATAAAGGGATTCTAAAGATTCGATTTTATCGATTTTATTTTTGTTGCTGCATAGTGTCAATGTTTTTGAGTCTTCCAATCGATAACGTAAACTCTATGATGTTATCCTATTCAGTTCCTAAGTCAATGAAGGTTGTCGTAGGTTTTCGTCTTGCTTCACAATTAAGGAAAAACTAGGGGAAATGATTAAGGTAGGGGGGATGTCCACCTGAGCTCCTCCTGGTTAATTACCTAGACGAAGGTGTGGAGTCAAAGTAAGAACAGCTTCCTCCCACATTCTCCCAGAATCTAGTTGGCTTATGCCCAGGGCCCCGGCGCCAAGGACCCGCAATGTCCGTTAATTACGGGGGTCCGGCGGTCACAGAGGCTTATCCAAAGGTCTAATATTGTGTATTTGCAGCTAGAGATTTAAAAAGTAATATCGTTATTTTGCGGAAGGGGGCAGCACAGGTTCGCCCCGGCCCAGCTACTCATGCCCCTCGTTTTTCGTATGTGATTGCTCTTAGTCAACTGATGTCGTTAGACAGTTCCTGAGATTGCTAAAACATTCTTAATATTACGAAATATTTTATCTAGACTTAGAGGCAGCATTGATTTTACTGACTCATTTAAACTAGCGATTAATGATTTCTACATATGCATTCAACTTTTATAGCGGTACTTATCAAATGCCTATCTCCATGGACTTACTGTACACATAACTTTTGTGTGAAGGTCAAGTGTCATTCTTGTAGGGCCTGTGGCTAACAGGGAAATCATAAATGACCCTCAGGGTTTTGGTCTGCCAAATACACTGCCATCTGATTTTATTATTATTATTATTATTATTATTATTATTATTATTATTATTATTATTATTCAGATCAGAGTTAATTCTTTGCGTCCTTTTGGAAACTTTGTTATTGAACTCGTTATTCCATTCAGTTCAAAGTTAATATATATAATATATATATACGTATATATATATATATATATATATATAGTAACAATGTAACAAAATATTTGTATAGCGCCTCTTCTGAAGAATCACTCAGAAGCGCTCCAGCTTCAATTATTTCATACACACACACACACAACCACACACACACACACACACACACACACATATATATATATATTATATATGCTGTGTGTGTATATATATATGTGTGTGCGTGTGTGTGTTTTTTGTCACTGTTTAGCAAAAAAGATTCCACGAGTCATAGCAATCAGAGTTCGAACCTGGCTATTGCTCTTTTTTAAATTGTACAAATTATAATTATCAATTGTTATCAAATTTTTATCAAATTGTTACCAAATGGCATCAGCGTGAATGGGATACTAGCTCAAATTTCCTGACTAGAAATTGCAGCTAATAATATTACAAGATGAGCGTTGATCTTGGAATTTGACTCGACTCTGGCAAAGAAGTGGCAATGGTGAATGTTGTGAAAATCAGCATTGAAGACTCCACGCGCCTGTATCCACGCAGCTTCCTTCTTAGTCAATTACAGAGACAGACTGCTTCTTGGCCTCGGGTATTGTCAGACGAATGAGAAAAGATGTCAGCACAGAATTCATAATAATTTTATAATAATTGTTTCTAGCTAATGGTCGTACGCTTATGTCAAGTGCTGTCAAAATGTTATGCAGTGCGTCAGATAAATTAGCTTCATTTGCAATTACTTCATTTAGAATTACTGCAGTTGCTTGTTGCATTAGCGGTCAGTTTGACTGCACCCCCCCCCCGTAAGCGCATCGGTCAAATGTTCTCCGTGTTGTTGGTCTAAACTCTAAAGCAGCCTTGTGTTGAAGGCGCATTGTAGGTGCATAGGTCTACTGTCATGTTACTTCTTCGAAGAACTTGATTCCGCTAAATTCATGGGCGTCCGGAGGGAGTGAAAGGGGGTGCAATTGCACCCCCTGGAATAATTGCGGAGTTATGAGAAAAGTAAAATTACTTGTTTCTAACTTTCTTTCGTCACAAAACCTTGTTTTGCACCCCCTGGAAAATTTTTGTTCATTTCTTTCGTCACAAGACCCTGTTTTGCACCACCCCCAGGAAAAATTTCTGCGGACGTCCATGGCTAAATTCGATAAATTAATCGATTAAATTTTATTTGACCTATTGTAGAATAATCTCGGAACGGCGAAAATGTCAGCTATCCACAGTTGCTTCTATTTTGCTCGATGTCTAGAGCAAAGTCTGCGTCTTTAATAACAGCGGTGTATCTGCAGCTGTGCTACAGTAGAACTTCGTAATAACGGACTCGCTTATAACGCATACTCGATTACGACATACCGCAACGTAGGCCTACAGTCCCGTGTGATTCGCTGCCGTATTGTATGGTACTGGATATGACGTACCTCGGTCAGATATATCCGACTAAATTTCACAGACCCGTTAAGTACGTTATGACGAAGCATTAGCATCGCCACGGGGAGGGGGCAAATGGGGGCAACTGCCCACAACCTGCCCCAGACCACCTACCAGATTCGCGCAAATCCGGTGAGAAAGTTTGCTGTGGAGGGGTGGGGTGGGTAAGTAATCTGACACGCCAGCCACCTTTTGCCCCTCCCCCACCAAAACTTCCTGGCGACGCCACTGTGACGAAGTAGGCTACTACTGTACTTCAAAGCGTTCACAAGGTAGTGTCCTGTTCTTCGCTTCCATTCTTACAGAGCGGCAGGTGCCCGGTGCATGGGCGTAGCTACCGTAATGGAGACAATTCTCTACGTGTTAGCAGATGTCCCTGTTTGAAACTCGTCAAAGGCGGAAAATCGAATGAAAGAAAATATGGCAATACCTTAATTTCTCAGAATAACGAAAGCATGGCATGACAACGCATGAAAGCAGCCCAATGCAAATACATTCGCGAATGAGATCTATTGATTCTATCCACTGATTTGAATTTCCCGGTCGGTATATTAATATTTATTTTGTTTTGCTATGAAATTTGTTTTCTAATTTGCTGTTCTATGCTAATTGACCCGTCAAATTCTACAAATTTCGTTAGAAAAAGACTTAATGACTGCAAAGGAAATGACTGCAAAGCAATGACAACAGTGCTACACAAACAAATCGATTAATTATATTTAAGATACTAAGACTACTACTATTATTGTCGTTGTTGTTGTTTTTATTATTCTTTTGTTGTTGATAATACAGCAATTGCTCAGTAGTTAATCGCATTCGAAATGCTCTGTATAGCAACAGAAGTCGATTAGATTATAAGTCGACAATTAGCAGAATTAGCAATCATACCTGCGCCAAAGTGAGTAAGAGCCAAAATGTGACATTTGAAATCATCTCCAGACGAATTGAATTCCGATCCGAAGAACTATTGACGTAATCCTTTCTTGTCGTTGACGCAAACATGTTTCTCCCACGCGGCTCGTCAACAGCCAACGCGTCTCGACAGGTTTTCCTTTGCTGTGTTCGTCGCACCTGCAGCTGCCGTTGTACGGCGTAGACGGCAGGCGGGGAGGAGGGGGCACCTGCCCTCCGAGACGCGGCACAGATGGAAACCACCGGCGGGTAGTGAAATAGCCGTAGCACTCCGCATTGAATTGCGAACGCAGTTAGATATCATTCGGCGCATTTAATAATAGAACGACTGATGATGCCGACGACAGCGTCATCAACCACTCAGTGCATTGCCATCTGACAGACGGAGCTCCCCTGGTTAGACTTTAAGAAGTAGAAAATCAACTGTTTTCGTTTGGTGACAGAAGCTTTTCAAAAAATTCATCATTATCACAATCATGATCACCATCATGATCATGATCATGATCATGATCATCATCATCATAATCACGATCGTCATCATCATGATTATCATGATCATCATCATTCTCTTCTTCTTCTTCCTCTTCTTCTTCTTCTTCTTCTTCTTCTTCTCTTCTTCTTCTTCTTCTTCTACTACTACTACTACTACTACTACTACTACTACTACTACTACTACTACTACTACTACTACTACTACTACTACTACTACTACTACTACTCTTTCTTTTTCTTCTTCTTCTTCTTCTTCTTCTTCTTCTTTTTCTTCACTTTCTGCCTGCCCTACATGGCGACAACAGTTAGATACGAGAAATTTCCGCTTTGCTCAATCTTGTGTTAATCTGCAAGAATTGATTGATTTTAATTGAGAATTGATTGATATTTGATTAATTATCTTATTAATATTCAACGCCAACCAAGACAATGTCGTATTCTGGCGTCGTCCTCTAATTTATCACTCTCCATTGTACACTGATCTTTTTTACCATCGGCTGATGTCGAATGTATTATTAAAATGGCGCTATAGAACTTCTATGCCTCAGTACAAATTTCATCATGATATATAGGCCAGTCAATATGACAATATGTCATTCATGACGGAATAATCAGTCATTTGAAGCATATGCAAACTTCAGACAGTTGAGAACTCTCTCTCTCTCTGTTGTTGTACAACTGCGTTGGTTTAAGCTACAGAGTGATGGCATAGACATTTATATACACTAGAGTGACTAGACGTAGTCTATCTATGGTTAAGACGACCATATATGAAACAAGTTTTCCACCATTTCCATTTAGTGTTGTCATGGTAATTATTGCCTAGATGTCTACAGAGTAAGGATATCACTGACACACACTGCATGTAAAATGGTGGAAAACTGGCTTCTCTTTGAGACAACATATAGACCGGGGTGTTCAGCTGGCGAGACTCACGGGCCAGGTCCGACCCGCCAGGGGCTGTGAAATGGCCCGCGAAGATACTGCAGCGATCAATAACTTCTTTCTAATACATATAAAATATTTTTAATGTTTTGTTTTCAACTTACCTGTTCTCTATTACTTATGAACTATATTTTTAACTGAAAATTTTTTGCACATGGCCCTCGGGCACCAAATATAAAAACTGTGGTCCTTCGTGAAATTTAGTTGAATACTCCTGCGGCTATGGACTCCGTGATCCATCTGGTGTAACTTATTAAAGTCTATTAGTGTAAGCATTGAACTGCCTATTCCATAGAACACGAAATCGCCAGAAATACACAGCGATATTCAGCTAAATGTTGCTAAATCATTTTGGCAGGTGGACATAAGTTCGCATAGTATTCGAGAAACAGACATTTAAGTTAAGAGGATGGCAAATCTAAGATTTCCTCTCTATGAGGAATATGCTGCTATAGGGTAGGGGGCGGGGTCCATTTTTGCAATCAATGGGACGATTTAACTAATCTCATAAAAAAACTTCAGCCTCATTGGGAGTTCACATAGCAAACGCCCAGAATTGTAGGCCCTCACCGGGGATGGGTCGGCATAGATCAATCGAGGGGGAGGGTCAAAACTTCGCAACCACTGCAAATCGAGCGTTTACTGCGACCCTCGCAACCCATTTAAATGGGTTGGAGTCTGTCAAATTTTTTGGAGTCTGTGACAGACTTTGGAGTCAGTCAAATTGTTTAACAAGACTTTGGCTTTATCTTTGTTGAATCAACACACGATGGCTGGCAGTGCATTGTCTAGCGATGTTTATGCATGAGCGGCGATGCGCATCAGAGCATGACGGTCGTCTTACATATGCAAATGAGCAATGACAACTGGTCTCAGGTCGGAGGCTCAGCTGCTGGCGAAGTCATCTTCAGTCTTTTAAGCGATCGATCGAGCAGCTTCTGACCGATGCGACTGATCTTCGCTTACATCGAAACGCTGCTCAGACAAGTCAGAACAAGGTCAGACGATGAGACAGACAGACAGACAGACAGACAGACAGACAGGCAGACAGGCAGACAGATTTTTGGTTCCGTTTAACGACAGACAGAGATAGAGAAAAGGGACAAAGAGACAGAGAGACACACACACAGAGACAGACACAGAGAGAAAGAAAGAGAGAGAGAGAGAGAGAGAGAGAGAGAGAAAGAGAGAGAGAGAGCTGAGTGGAGCTAGCTAAGAGTCAACTTTCAAACGTGCGTAGAGTCGAATGCACTTCCTTTATAAAAATGGAAATCTGTTTATTGTTCAGGATTCTTTTTGAGATTCTGATAAGCTATTATAGAAATCACATTTTGAATGGACTCTAATCATCAGCATGTCAATGGGCTTCTGCTCTATCGCAGACGTCAATAATATAACTAGATATAGTCACACACACACACACACACACACACACACACACACACAAAAACAAACACCCAGAATGTAATCGAACATGGAACAGGAATATTTATATACAATTGGACTCCGGTGTTTCGTATTATTCAGTGTTTAGACATTTAGGTTATGTCCTGTTTGGTAGCGAAGACGCACGTTAATTCTACGAATCAAAATTCATAAAATACTATTATTAGCGTCGCCACGGGGGGGAATGGGGGCAACTGCCTCCCTCTCCAACCTGACCCCAGGACACCTATCAGATTCGCGCAAATCCGGTGAGAAAGTTTTTTTGTGGAGGGGTGTGTGGGGTGGGGGTAAGGAATTTGACACGCCAGCCCTCTTATGCCCCAACCCAAAATTCCTAGCGACGCCTCTTTAAGTAACTCGTATGCCTCTTTGAGTCCAAGGGGCATTTAGTGCAAACACACCTGCATCTTTCAAAAGGCAACCTGTGTCGCTAAGGTACATTTAGCGAATTGAGCGCCTTCTTTTGACGTTCCGTTTAACGACACAAAACAACTTTAAGACATCGATCTCAATCCCGTATCAGGTTGCACCGGTCTGATCAAAAGCTTGGCGCTACATAAGTGCCGTTGCTAAGCAAAAGCAACGGACACAGTCCTTGAGGAAGTCTGTCAGGAAGTCTGTGGAAGGGGAGCTACAACTTAGACAAGGGAGCTCCAAAGAGCTCCAAAGAGCTCCATGAGCAAGAAATTAAATTGAGCAAAATACAGCAAGTGAATAACTGAAAAAACAGATTATTGCTGAATTTTATGATGCAGTGAATAATGCAGACTGCAGAATATCAGTTGCAAATGAAACGGTTTTCAACTACTGTGAGATAAATGAAACTGATACATTTTTGATAAAATCACATCAACTGTGGTTCAAAGTGAGTAGTCGCTAGAACAAGTGAAGATAACCACTCAAATACGTAGTTTCAAAAACAGAAATAAATTCACGAGCAAACTTGTTTTAAATGAATAAATTGATCACATGGAAGGCATTGATAGAATTCCATCAAATTTCCTTCCTTAAATTTGTCCTTCAGATTATCAATAATTCGCATTTGCAAATCAGAATGTAAGTCTTCAACGGCAGAGTTAAAAGGGCTTTCAAATAGTCTATCCCGCAGCTAAAACATCTTACTGAAGTATGATAAGATAGGTCTGAAAACTTAGATTCCATTTCCATCAGGAAAGCGTGAAATTGGTGGTGACTGAGTCCATGAGTTAGCATATATCTATGGTGAAGAGTAAGACAGCTGAAAATTGAAGCAAGTTATAATTGAAGTCTAGGTCTCTATGACACAGACAGCGAAAAAAGAGATTCATAGAATAGATTTGCACATGTTCCTAATTTCTTGCCGCGGATTGGATTAAAGGCCCTGGTTATACTCGAAGACTTAGAAAAAGCCTACAATCGCCTCCCTACCTGGCAATTGTGCCGCCGCTTTGTGCGCTGGCACAGACAATGGCTGCCATTAGTTACATGCACCAGAGAAATGTTTTGTGTCAGTAGCTAGTTGGTGTGACCAATCACCGTTGAGTTTGCCTACCACTGCCAGATAGCCAGTTGCTAACAATCGTTCTTACGGACGCCATGGCTGTCAGTAGTCTTGGTCAGTTATCGTCTGGAGTTGGTTTGCTGCGTCTGACTGCCAGCCAACAGGTTGTTGACAATGCAGAGTCTGCTTTTGTAATCAATATCATGAATTTCTTTCTTGTCAGTTTAGGCAAAATGACAAGAAATCATTATCCTTGGGCATGGGCGACAACAGAAATTTTTCCAGGAGTGGGCAAAACACAATGGTCACGGTCACGCCAAATAAATTTTTCCAGGAGGGGCAAACCACATTTTAGCACAATGGTCATGGATAACATTTCAGCAAGGTTTTCAAATTTCAATGTGAAATATTGGTATTAATTTTGCAATTTCCAGGGGTGGGCAAGTGCCCCTCTTGCCCTAATGTGCGGGCTCCCATGTGACCATGTCTTTAGACTTGGCTGTTTAGTCAGTTGTAGGCGTGCGCTAGTCTCACACGGAAGGTGGCATTGAACTCAACAGGCTGGTTAGACGTTGTCCTGAAGCCTACTTCGTCTGTAGCAATGGATCTTATGAGAATTTTCGTCGTCTTCTTGGCTTTTACGAATCGTTTAGAAGAAGACAAAGGCTAGAGGAGCGTGGATCGTTGCATAGGACGATTTGTCAAGTTGAAAGACACGTTTTCGCATTGATATCATGCAAGGACAGCTCCCCGCGGGCTTTGTATATGTATTCGATTGTCTTGTACTCAATAATCCCTGCGATAGTTGAAGAGAAATTGCATTCCTATAATTAATATACGGTATAAACTCAGATCCGCTGAAGATTAAAGACGCTTTTTCCAGCACAAATGGCCGACAGCATTTCAATTCAAAGACGTCGCATCAGCCGCCAAGACAAGCCAGTTTCAGTCGCCACTACAAAAGCAGTCCGAAAGTTATAAAAGCAGTAAGAAAATTGCATAGGCAGTCAGAAAATTACAAAAGCAGAAAATTACCAAATCAGTCAGAAAATGTCGCAGATTCAGTATATAGGTTGAAGTAGGCGGAAGTAGTTAGCCACCTTGAAAACCAACCAGTTTATAAGTAAATGAATAACAAATAGCCTTATAGAATATGAAATAATCCTGTTCTCAGTTTTTCGGTCAATATTGGAAGGACGAGAACAAGTGAAAAGTTTTTCGTAAGGCCGTTGACCTATCAGGCGAACACCTATTGGACCCCGATGTTTCGTATTATTCAGTGTCTAGACATTTAGGTTATGTCCTGTTTGGCAGCGAAGACGCATGTTAATTCTACGAATCAAAATTCATAAAATACTATTTATAAGTAGGCCTAACTCGTATGCCTCTTTGAGTCCAATGGGGCATTTGGTGCAAGCTCACCTGCATCTTTCAAAGTCAGGTGTCGCTAAGGCAGCGGTTCCCAAACTGTGGTCCGCGGACTGAAGGGGGTCCGTGGAGGATATGGCGGGTGTCCGCGAGAGATTTCCTAAATATTCAGTAGGCCTATTCAGTTTTGGCATTGCCAGTCTGTGTTCTCAAATTAGGTGTGCCGGTCGAGCCACTAATAGCAATAATGATTTATATAAATCATAAGATATAATAATTATAATATACTAGAGCTTCATAATAATATCTAGATATAGGCCTATACTAGCACCGCCAGCCTGAGTATAATATTAGTGTGGAAAGGGAAAAATCAAGGATGCCTCACGAGATCGTGCGCGAGGACCCGGCAGACGACATCAGTTTATTTTATTGAAAGTCCTTATTGAGAACGCTATTTATAACATTTCCATTAAAGAAATATTTCGCTCCGTACTGTGAGTAGTCAGTTACCAGCCGCCTGGCCCCTGGAGAAATAAAGAAGAAATTAAAAGCGTGTCGGTACTTTCTTTTCATATAATTCTCATAGCAAGTTCCATAGGCCGCCACCAGACCACATAGAGCTGAATCTATCAATCATAAGCAAAGACCACCAGACCTCAGCTACAATCAGAAATAATAAAGCACACAACATCACTCACTATTCAGAGTTATAGAGTTTATACCATAATGGCTAACAGAAGAACTGAGAACATTTGAATTAAACAGAAAGAACACGTCAAAACACAAATAAAATCCTCATATAATTTTAGGCTCTTCGCCATTAAATATAAGAGAACAATAATGAAAACGAAGTGGGCCTATACAGTGTATGTAGATCCAGACTTTTCGTTGAAAGTGACTTGCCTGCGTGCGCGTCAAAATACAATCAAGAATATAAAGTTTCTGCAAGAACAAGCACCTCCATCTCATTGACAGTAATTATATATATACATGTATTTAAGATAATTCGACGAAATAGCTGATTATGGATAAATAAACGTGTTCAATCTATCTGTAATGTAACAACTAACAAGTACAATACAGCAAGTGAATAACTGAAAAACAGACTATTGCTGAATTATGATGCAGTGAATAATGCAGACTGCAGAATATCAGTTGCAAATGAAACGGTTTTCAACTACTGTGAGATAAATGAAACTGGTACATTTTTGATAAAATCACATCAACTGTGGTTCAAAGTGAGTAGTCGCTATAACAGGTGAAGATAACCACTCAAATACGTAGTTTTTATAAGAGAAATAAATTCACGAGCAAACTTTTTAAAATGAATAAATTGATCACATGGAAGGCATTGATTGAATTCCATCAAATTTCCTTCCTTAATTGTCCTTCGGGATATCACTGGATTGCAAATCAGAAGATAAACCTTCAATGACACAGTCAAAACGATTTCTAAAGAGTCTTATTTTCGACGGTTAGAGCTGTTTGTTGAAATGATGTTGGAATATTTATTTTTTAAAATTATTTTGTCAAGACAACTTCTATATCGCCGTGCGCTAGGCTAAGGCCTACAACAATGGCGCTGCACACACCGTCAACCATAGACCCCTATCCTAAACTGAAAAGGTGCTTCTTTAGCTCTCTTAGGAGTCAGGAATATCCCAGCTGAGTCGGCCTCAGTCACTGCGGTCGGCAAGGCGTTCCAGAGCAACGGGTTCCCGCGTGTGAAGAACCTATCTCCGAACTTCGGGGTCTGCGACGGAGGCGGGACGAGCAGTAGGACACAAAGGCCGGAGCGAAGTGCCGACCTCCGCCGACCTCCGTCGGGGCTACGCGCGTTCGACGCTGATTTTAGGACTAGCTCTGAGTAGCTCAGCCAGGTACCGTGGACAGTGCGGGTCATTTAAATAACGCTCGGAAGGTGAACCAGCGCTTGTGGGCGATGCGCTCATGGGCTCGAAGCCAGTGCAGCCGGTCGCGCAGTAGGGGGATGGAGGGTCACATGGGCTCCACAGGGGCTGCTGAAGATAACTCGAGCGGCAGTGCTGAGTACGGCTTGCGGACGCCTACAAGTTGGCAGTTCAGCTTTGCGTCTGGAAGGCCCAGCAGCACGCTGTTGCAATAGTCCAGCCTGGGAAGGACAAGGGCGCGCACAAGGTGCATTGCCCCACTGATCGGAAGATGCCGGCGGACTTGTTTTAACACGTTGACTGCGATACGATGGATTCCTAGGACGCGGCTGGTGTCGAATGCGTTCATGCGTGACCAACGTGAATGCCTCTAGATTATTTTCAAGGCACAATCACGTTAGACGCCTGTAGGGGAAATATTTTGAAGCAGATGCGCTTAGAAGCCATCTGTTACTAGTATCATGTTCACTTTACTCAGGTATGCTCCAATTCATAGGGAAAATGCCAGTGCCCTGTAAGGTGACGGAACAATAGTTAGCTCAACAATAGCGATTGGAGAAATTACTGCCATAAAATGGAAACAATTTCAATTTAAATTCCAACCTTTATTATCTGGTCCAAATGCCTCCCTCACACCCCGAGCCAAAAATTGTCCGCTTCACTGGATGGAAGACTTGACAATGCAAGCCACGTAATTACATTGTAGCAGGAATTCTCCGAGTGTACGCTTATACGACGCCTCATGGGTGATTATAATTACGAGGCTGTGGTTGAGTATTATTGTGGTTTTTTGAACAAATGTTTATAGGACAAATATTCATGCATCTTCCATAGAATACACCTTTTTGATTGGTCATTCATTCTAGTAGCTAAAGGAAGCAGAAGAATGATTCCAAGATCCGTATAAGCCAAAATAGTTTGCATTGAACTAAAGACGTCATTTGACGTCCCTAACGCCACGAGAAACCAAAATAAGGACGTCAGTTGACGTCCCTAGCGCTCAACGTGTTAAAGCAGATATAATGAGATTATGGTAGCGATTTGTGGTGGAAGAAAGATCTAGAAGGTCAAATGAAGAGTGTGGTCTATGGCAGGTTCTTTCAAGACGTCTGCGAAATGACTTGAAGGCGTGAATGAAAGAGTCGTGCCTGAATTTGAGCCTACTGTTGTGAGATGAAAGAGGTATTGTGATGTTTATTGAGAAGGCCGGATAGAACAGAATTTTTGTCGATCAGTGATGGCAGGGTAGTGGGGGGGGGGGGTAGTAATTAGGTCAGATGATTTAATGTAATCACAGAACAAGACTACATCAATTTAGTTGTACAGTATGTTATATATATATATATATGTGTGTATATATATACTGATTTTGGGGGTATATATAGGCTATCAATATACCCCCGTCGCTACGTCCCTGCTAAGCGCCTAAGAATAAGCAGCTGCTGATGTGCTACCTTCAGAGCGCCATATAAATACACGAGATTTTGCTTACTTACTTCATCCTTAAAGCGTACTTGTTTGGCTTGGCTTATCTCCCTTAGATTGCTTCTCGCTGTTCTGACTTATTTCCGGTTCCAATTCAATTTGGATTTGGTGCGCCATCGGCTGATACGTGGGTTCAGAGGCGGATCTAGGGGAGGGCAGGGGGGTACACATGTCCCCGGGCGCCGAGGTGAGGGGGCGCCAAAATCGGATATTTGGGTAAGTGAAATGCACAATAAAGAAGAAGAAACACGTGTGACGACCTTTTTTGCTTGTCAGCACTATGTGAAGAGGGGCGCCGTCAGAGCTGAGGGGCGCCGAAAAACGATATCACGACCTTTTTTGCTTGTCAGTTATGTTAGGGGCGTCAACGTACACTTTGTCCCCGGGCGCCGAATACTCTAGATCCGCCTCTGCCTGGGTTTCATGTTAGTGATGTGCTGGCGCTATAGAAGTTTATTGATTGAACAGGACGCCATTTGGGCAGTGACCCGCAGTCTTCTTCGTCCAGACTTCGACCACCGAGTTGGTGACTCCATCGAGCACTTTTACGTCACAGATTACTTAATTCAGTAATTCCCGGATGTATGGTCGTCTGCCTAAGACCCTAAGTTGATTCGTTGCTGCTGTGCGGGTTCGGGTTGGTTGTTTTGACGCTGCTTTCTACTTTAGTGACAGCAAAATGGCCGTGTCGACCGTTAAGTGAACGAAGAATTAAACTTAAACTTAGCGTGATTTAATTATTACTGCCTGTGTGAAATCCAATAGTGTCGCTAACGGGGCTTGAACCCGCTCCGTCAGCCTACCGCTCCAGCCTGCCAGCAGCGCGTAACCCACTCTGCCATCTTCCATTTTAAATAGAAACTAACGTTTTATATATAGGAGATTGGCTGTTCTGCCTCCCCATCACAGTCCTAGGCTTGAGACTCGACGATGAAGCAGTTCGGATACCTGGCTTACGCTTAGGAGTGGACCTATGCGGCGTATGCGCACCACATCTCTGCTGCTGTGTAATGCCCGTGACATCCGATGGATCTCATGGCTTATCATGCCGACTGGGTCCGGGCCGAATAGCCAGACACGCCGCCTTAAACGACGTCATCTGGCGCTGGCGCGAGCTTTCTAAAGCTGGCATCCCTTCTAGAAAAGAACCGGTCGGATTGACTCGTTCTGATGGCAAACGTCCTGACGGCCAAACTCTCATCCCGTGGGAGAACGGAAAATGTCTAACTTGGGATGTAACAGTCATCGACACCCTGGCAAGCTCATACAGAGCCGTGGCTGCTCAATCTCCATGCAGGCGGCCCATCGGAAATAGCTGCCACAAGAAAAATCGACAAATACGTCAATGCACTCCCAAACTATGCATTCGTTCCGTTGGCGTTCGAAACGATGGGCCCTATAAACGTAGAGGGTCTAACTTTCATCAGACGAATCGGCCGTCGCTTGTCGCAGCTGTCAGGTGATCACAGAGAAACGTCATTCTTACTGCAGTTGATTTCAGTGACCATTCAACGATTCAACGCTGTAGCCTTCCATGGAACATTCTCGGAATTTCAATCGAACTCAGCTGACAGTAGCGCCTAAGAATAAGCAGCTACTGTTGTGCTGCTTTCCAAGGCGCTATAGAAATCTACGATATTTTATTTACTTACTGACTTAGGGTTGCTAGATATCCAAAGTCAAAATACGGGAGATTGTTTCCGCGATCAATACGCCCACTCCGCGGTCCAGTTCATTGTGAATTATTATGGCTAGAGCTATACTACACTACAGTACAGTACTATAAGAGTATAGACTAGGAAAAAGCAATAAACAACACTGTTCAATGCACTGCATCATCTGCATGTAGTGAATCAATATTACAAAAAACAAGTTATAATAATATTAGTATCGTAGACCTCCTAGCGGGAGACTGGGGCTGAAATACGGGAACTCCCGTGAAATACGGGAGATATGGCAAGTGGCAACCTTAGCTGACAGAGAAGTATATTGAGGCAAACCTGAAAACTATGCATGAATTTCATGTATTATAGACAGGCTTTTGACACACTGCACATCGCCTGCTCCGCTCCACTGATTGGAAGAAAGTTTTGTTCCCAGATCACGTACTGCTCTTACTCAGCATTTAGCATTTGTAGTGACTGGACCCTTCCTCTGGAATGCTTTGAACCAGACTTGGAACCGGGTCATATTTTGAGACCCAGTGACCCAAAATAAAAGTGACCCGGTGACCCAGTCATTGGCTCTAATATTTGAATCTTTATCGATGACGTCAATTAAACGTTGTCATCACACCATAGAATTTTCATTACATTTTATCACATTCCATAGAGTAATACTAATATCCCTCAGTGATAAAATCAATTACTTATATCTGTGGACCTAACTAATATCAAGCGGACAGCCTCTTCAGCCTTTCCGGGATTGATGAACCTGCATGTTTAGCATCTGAAAAAGATTTTAATTAATACCGGGTCTATAACCGGGTCATAAAGATGACCCGGTGGACAAAGGTGACCCGAATGACCCAGTGACCCGGTTCCAAGTCTGCCTTGAACCCATCCGTTCAGTAGCATCTAGGCAGTGTCCAGCAGTAGTCAACCAGCAGTGGCGGCTCCACAGGGGGCCCCGTGCCCCCTATTGAGTGCACCCCAGTGGCCCCCATGTTGGGACCTTATACTTAATACTACATACCTAACAATAAATGGTTGCCCCCATGATTAAAAGTTGCCACCCAAACGGCCCCCCACTTGCCAAATCCTGGAGCCGCCACTGTCATCCAGCACGCTAGTTGACCATTTTCCCTGGTATCTCTTTGTTCCATTGTTGCAATATCTTGACGAAAACGTTCACCATGTTCATCACTAACCATACCACAGTTGTCAGGGAAGAAATCTAGATGGGAATGAAGGAAATGGGTCTTCAGAGACATGTCACAGACTCACAGCCAAGTTTCTAATACTGCATCAGCTTGTCTTCTACTAGTTTCTTGTAATTTTCTGCCCTAACATTGCGAGAAAGTTTGTAGACACTAGGCGAAAAGCATTCCATGCTTGCATCGCCTCACCTGCAGCAAGCTGTTAAAACTATCATCTTTGAAGAGCTCTCGAATTTGAGGACCCACAAATAATCCTCTTTAATTTTTGCCTCGTTGTTTTTTTCGATCAGCAGTAAGAAATTATTTAGAATGCTTCTCTTTCGCAATATAGGTCGAACAAAGTACCATGTCTAGAAACTACAACTGGCCATTTGACAATATATTAAACTCAGTGATGAACAAAAAAACTTCCAAAACTCACTAATTTGTAATTGGCCGATTGTTTGAGCCTGATAATCGGCCGTAGGCACAATTGTCGCACCTCTGTAACAGATAATAGCTAGATTATATATGAAAAGCAATTTGGATTGGGAATGCTAGATGATTTAAGGAACTCACAGGCAGGAGAAATTATTTTTTTAGTACATACAAAGGTCAACATGGCACTGATGTTGGAGTTGGTAGCAAGAGCAGACTATGATGACAGCAGCACAAGGATAGAGGATATGATAATATATTTTTCTGTTGCTGTTCTTATTCATAATTTCCTTTGCCGTTACGATGTCTTTTATTTATTCAAATTTAAATTGTGAACTCTTTTGCATTTGCAGATAATTTAGAACTGAAAGAGATAACATTTTGCATTTCTGAGCGTGTGAGCTGTAATTGTAATGCCAATAGTTTACTGTTTATGCTGTATTATTGTCCGATTAGAAAATGGTTAATCAATTAGAATTTTGCATTGTGACATCTTATTATTTATTTGCTAGAAACGGCTTGAGAATTAGCTGAAAAGTATACTTAAAGACCCGCCACCAGGAGTTCGTGTTGAGAAAATCAGCGAAGATTTATCTGAGTAGGTTTCCAGTTGTATTTTACTGTACATAGTCGTTCATGTGGTAGTGTTTGGAACAAACTTTGAAATAAGCATCTTCAGCAAAGTTTGAATGTATTATGTCCTGAAAAATGATAATTTAGACTTTGCTTTCAGAGGCAGAGGTAGAAAATGGTGAGGTGTTTTCTCATTGTCTTTCTCACAGATGGAGTTGACAGAGAAGACCGCAATTTCAGTATCATATCTTGTCGCAACATCTGGAATATCTATACTTAACGGTCTTAACCTGAGAGTCATCCAGCAAACTAAACGCATAAACGCATAATCATCAGGAAAATGGTGACCGCCAGAAATTCTTTTTCACATATATATTGAATTATTTATTGAAGCTTTACTTTATGCAGTCTGTGACATGACATTGGATTATTTGATAATGTTCGTGATAGATGCATATCCCCTCTGTTCAGGGCGATTTTTGTTTCAACTGGTATTTTGTTTATGATGTTGATTGAACGTTGGCCAAATGACAAAGGAAGTCATCTGGCTAATTGCTGTTCATTTAACAGTCACTCTTTATCATAAAAGGTTGGTAAATGAAGCAGCCATGTAATCTGTTGTTTTAGTTTTATCAGTTCATAGTTACATACTTAGTTTGGTATCTGTCGAATTGATTCATTGACTTTGTTTAGACTTTAGACTCTTCTATGCCTGAATTTATTAATAAGTACGTAAGTAAGTAAAATCTCATGAATTTCTATAGCGCTTTCGAAGCAGGTGCCGTATAGGCTTATTCCTAGGTGCTTAATCTACCGTTGAAATAGCTATGGCCGAAGTTTAGTGATACGCCGGATAAGGTCAATTTCAGATATCAGTCAAAGGAAGAGTGGGGAAGCAGCAGGGTAGACTTTAAAAACGAAGCAGAAAGATACATCATATGACTCTAGATGGTAGTACTAAGAATTTCATTGCTGGATAAAGATGTCTTAGGCCTAATTCAGAGTGTAGGCCCTATCCAAAATGCAGCAGGCCATTGCATTCTAAAAGATGTAGAGACTAAAGAAAGTCCAGTTGACTTCGACTCGTGCAGCAACTCACGAGCTCAGCTCTAGACGAATAGTGCCAGCCAATGTTAGTGTGGAACAAATTATTTAACCTAGAAAGAGCAACGACTTGCAGCAACTATCAAATTACTATCTGAACTGGTATTAGAGTGACCGATAACAGATTAAATTTCAGTGATAACAGATTAAAATTTAAAATAAATGCAGTGATGCCAATCAACCTTTTGAAAAAAATCAGAAAAACCCAGATTTGAAAACAGGTTATATAGTCTATACTAGTCTATACTATAATACTATAGCAGGGAGGCTGTAAAGTTACAGCCTCCCTGACTATAGCCTCTAGCCAAGTTTAAAAATTAAAAAAATCAATTTCGCTTGGCCACTAGGTAAATTGAGTAGTCATCTGCTCCTAAAAGCAGTGATGACCTTTTTTCTTGCTTGTCAGACTTTCTCACATTGAAAATGCAGAAAATACACATAGAAAGAGTGTTGAACACATGCAAATGAATCAAATTGCAGACTCAAAATGTTTAGTTATCAGGGGCGTAGCGACGGGGGTATATCGGTATATATACCCCCCCGAAATCAGACTACCTTAAAATATTTAATGTTTTTATAATTTTCAGTTTTTTTTCAGATTTATACCCCCAAATGATCCAAATCACATTATAACCCACCCCAAATCAAATTCCTAGCTACGCCCCTGTCAGTTATTGTGCGAGAAAGTGTGAGGGTCTTTGTCAGTCAGTGGAGGGGACCAGCTGTGGGCCATGCAGTCGAACGCTGCCTCTGATTACTTTTATGTATGAAAATCGCTTGCAAAAGAATACATGTATTTTTGCACAGTGAACTGTAGCCTAACGTTGTAATGGACGCACTAATTAACGCGTTATGTTTCACGTCGTCTCTAAATATCAGAATCAGGTGAAGATAGGCTAATATTAAACAAGTAGCAACGCTGTTCTCGCAGCCATTTGAAACTGTTATTGATCACAGGCGACACTGGACACGCGAACAATACCCTTATACCAGGCCTAGGAAGGCCTACATAAAAACAACAGGGACAGTTTTAAAATTGATAGATTTCTGTAGCTACTGTAGATAATTCAATATTCAGCCGAATACGATGTGTCGGCATAATGTGGCCTATAAGACCATGGCTTTAAATCTAAATTCGCTCTTGAAAAATCTGATATCCGTTATTATGAATATTTACAGATAAATATCAGATTGTACTAGGCCATATCGTGCAGGCCTAATCCTGTTTTAGAGTTGCATACTGCGAAATGTGTATTCGAATTTAAAATTTTCCCACCAACCTAAAAATTATTTTTAGATGGCCCGTGACTGCGCAGGGGTCCGGATTTTCTCTAGACGGGCCTGGTCAATTTATGCGGTTTTTTGTGTGCTAAATTTTTACTGTTTTGATCCGTTTTCTTCAGCGCGTCGAGCAGTATCGCCTGAATTAAATCGAATAAATCAATTAAGCAGCTGTCGACTGAGACTGTTGTCCTCCATCAAATCTTGTTTTTGCAAAATTCCCAGTTAGGCTACACGGAGTATGGCCTACTGATGAGACTAAATCGTCTCTGTGAACGCTTTTGACATGTAGGCTATTTATTTAAAAGAGTATTATGCAGTGTGGGACGATTATGGGACGGAAGATGGCAGAGTGGGTTACGTGCTGGAGCGTCAGGCTGAAGCATTGCAGTAATGTCTTCTAAGCACTTTAAATCATGCTAAAGTACTTTGCACCATTGGCGTAACTCCACCATTGGCGTATCCACCATGCAGGGGCGTAGCAAGGAATTTGATTGGGGTATAATGTGATTTGAGGGTATAAATCTTACAAAAACTGTAAAAATCTTAAAAACACAATAAAAATTGTAAGGTAGTCTGATTTTGGGGGTATATATACCGATATACCCCCGTCGCTACGCCCCTGGTAGCCATGGGGAGAGGGGCCACGGGACCGGGTTCAAGAGTTTAATCTAGGCCGTTTCCGGAGAATTGCCCTTTCCTTCGGACAAATTCCCGGGAAATTTGGTTCACCGGGGGCCAGAGGTTTAATGCCTGGGCCGTGGCCCCCAGTTGGGACCCTATACTTAATGCTACCCTTAAACAACAAATGGTTGGCCCCCATGATTAGAAGAAATTTCTTGCCAAATCTTAGAGCCGTCACTGGAAATTTGGCACACTACATTAACTAACAGCAGCACATTAGCAGAATCCTCCCGGCTTTGTCAGTTCTCCCCCCCCCGGAGTCCAGAGTCTAGATTAAACACTGCCGGGTTCCCTATTCAAGATGGCATCGGTCATGATATTTGCACAATACTCGTTGAGAAATGGGGGGGGGTTGAAGAGAATACGCGAATGAGTGAGGAAGTCCTTGACAACCAGTTTTGCTCGTCAGAGACCTTTTATTCGAAATGATGCCGATGTGCCCGCCTCATATTCCGAAACCCTGACTAGGCCACTCCGCTACTCCCAATCTGTCAGGGATGTTAACATGGACTCACCCTCAAGGCCAGGGCCAGAAGCAAGGACTCAACCCTCAAGGCCAGGACCAGGACCAAGGACTTGTAACTTGTCATTAAGGAGTCCTTAAGGCCAGGACCAGTGGCGGTTCCAAGAATTCTTGGGGGGAGGGGCCGTGGGAGGATGCAACTTGTGATCCTGCATCATTTGCTGATTGCCAATGACAGTGGAGTGCTTTGAAAAAGATGGCAGACTGTGTTGATGCTGTGCGACATGAGGCGGAAGGACCAGAAAGGCAGGAAAAACAGTGATAACAAGAAAAAAGAAGAAGAAGAAGAAGAAGAAGAATCCTCAGAAGAAACGAAGAAGAAGAAGAAGAAGAAGAAGAAGAAGAAAGCTGCACCATTACCATCCCCATTCCGCACTGCAAAACATCAGAGCCCAAAATATCAAAGGCGCGGTGATCTATTGTAATAAACTGAGAACTTACGAGTGCCAACATGCAATGAATATCCCGAAAAAGGCTGACAACTCAAAGCAAAAAATGTAATCAGCTCTGTTTTTAAAAATCCCAAATGCAATAGGGTACCCGGCGACATGTAATATTTCAGACCTGGGGTGGGGTAAACCCTGAAAAATGCTGATTGAATTAAAAAAAATGACATTATGGTGAGATGCATTCCCAGTCATCCTCAATGTGGAAACGCCCCTGGCAAGGACCAAGGCCAAGGACTAACATCCCTGCAATCTGTCTCTCGCTTTTATTGAGGCGTATCAACATCATGCTGAAAAAACCCGAGAGGGATATCAAAATATCAAATTCAACTTTTGTATCTATTGTAATACAACTGAGAACTTACGAGTGCCAACATTAAGTATAATATCAACAACATCATAAGTTTTTACAACTCAAAGGAATCCTATAAATGAAGTTAAAAGGTTAATTACAATATTATGAACTTAAAAATCCCAAATGCAATAAGTAAAATGGAAGGCCACAGGCCAAAATATTTTGCCACTGGGGTGGGGATTTAAACTCTCCAAACATCTCACAGATTGAATTAAACTAAAATGACATTATGCAGTGTGCATTCACACCAAGTGAATGCATTGCTGTAAATAATAATGAAAACATCATGCCCTATATTGCCGTACTTTGATCATTGCAGCCAAGAGGCACTGTATCAATAAATGTTCACTTCCAATGAAAGGATACTGTAAATCATTTGACTTGATATTCAACCATTGATAGCTGTTACATATCTTATGGAAAACTAATGCAAACTGAAGTTAAGAACACATCACTGGCGGAAGATCTATATATATATATATATTCATATATATATAACATTGCGGCCATATATGTATATATATAACTGACCAGTGCTATATATAACATGTCATGGAAGGACACATTCATATGCCGGTATATATACACACCATTACTACATCTGCAGCTTATCTAATATAATTATAATTTAGAATTTTAGTTTTGTGACATAAAAACAATGGATCCAAAAACTCTTATTAATTAATTCTAATGGAAACTAGGATAAAACTATTGAAACAGCAATGAATGCCAGAATAAAGATGAACTGGGAGATAGGTCTGCAATTGAGGATTTAAATTCCACTCCAGCAACTAATATCTCTGACATTTCACCTGAGGATAGTGGCATAGCCAAGGGGGGTTTGGGAAGTTAAACCCCCTTGGCTGCTGACGAAAAAAATTTTTTATGTTTCCATAATTTTTTTATTTTTAGATGCGGTTTCGGGGTCAAAGCCCCCCTTGGGCCTTGGCTGGATGCAGACCCAAGATTTCTAAGTGCTATAGAGTATAAAGGTGTATGGTGACGACCTTTTTTTGCTTGTCAAGATTTTTCGAAGTTGGTTACGATCAAAACCAAAACCCTCCTTCCAGAAATCCTGGCTACGCCACTGCCTGAGGACCAGTAAAGGGTGAAGTCATGCATTGAAGAATCAGAAGTTGAAAATGGAAAATAAAGAGGACAATTCAAGTGAAAACAAAGAAACTATCATAGATGAAACTATTTCAAACAGATCAACATAAAAGGCAGCCGAATAGACAGAGGCTTAGAAGCCAGTCAAGATCCCAACCTTAAGGCGACTGCAGAAGTCGTCTCATCTATTTCACACAGTTGCTTAATATCATTAGAAATTTTGCAGCTGATACGCAATTAGAATATTTTAAACTGCAGAGTGTGTCGAATTTCTCAATCAAACCTACTTTAATGTTAATCTTCTAAATTCATTCTGCTTATTACCAAATGATTTCTAATCCTCTGCTGTAATCAATTTTATTCATACAGTCTAATCCTATTTAATTTATAAACAGTCACTTGAATGTTTGACTGTAATGCAAATTTTACAATCATATACTTAAAACCCACAACAAAAATGAACATAAAATTTTATAGAAGTTTGCAAAATGATAATAAAAATAAGAAATATGATTAACATTGATCATAAACAGAAGTCCAGTCAAACCACCCTTCTCCTTGGTGTTACACTTCAGCTGTTCTTTGAATATAAGGTTAACCAGATTTCAGTCTTAATACTGTACAATGACTGAAAGTTCAGCTCATAAATGCTATTTTACTGACCATGCTTTGAGACACTAGAGTCAGTAATATACATAATAATAATGACATAAATACATATATACATACATAATAATGACATAAAATTAAATTGGTTAGTCTAAAAGAGACAGCTATATTATAGATAACAGGCAATATAATATCTGTACAATGTTACAAAAAAAGAACCTGAAATCCAAAGGTGGGGGTATTTATCGTTATATATTTTTCTGGATTATCACAGACACAGGACAGAAATAGAGCTAGGAGATGATCCATAAAAGCCAATGTTTTTCTCTTTTTTTTTTTTTCTCTTTTCAACGTATAACATGACCTCAATTTCAAGATTATGGCATCAAATTTTCATCAAGCGATGTCATCAAAAAGTATGACAAGACTTGCTAGACAGACAATCAAACTTCAGACTCAGAGTTATAATAAATTAGAAATACAAAATGGAAAATGTACCCTTTTCTTATCAAGTCACTGTCATCATGCAGTGACATGACCTCCTGTCATGGTCATCAGGGCTCATCCATATAGTACATATGCAAAAAAGGCATATATTCAAACTTTCCCCCCCCGTTTGCACACCGTACATACGCAAAATCTTCTAAATTCAACCACCCTCAGTGCATACGCACTAAGTGGATGGACCCTCATTAAAGCAATTCAAACTGAAGCATACAAATAATTCTTGCTCTAATGGCAAGAGAATATCTTTAAAATTCTACAAATTGCAAGCCAGCCAGAAAAACTAATTAGCAATTCAAATGTATTCTAAAAGCAAAGGTCTTCATTTCAATATCATTAATCAAATGCTGAAAGTTTCATAACATCATTGATTAAATACTAATTTCAACATGATAGTGAATTGCATCCAGAAATTCAATTCAAATAATCAATAATGCAAATAAAGTGCATTTGCTCTTTTTACATGGAATGCATAAACTTATATCCAACATTCCCAACAATCAGTTTGACTGGAAGCTTTGGAGAAAAAACCTCAAATAACTCAAACCTATGAATAAACTAGTAAAATTAAACTTTATTCATTTAACTATACATGCTATTTCTATGCCTATGCATGTCGGTAAAAAACATTGATGTCTTGCTTGTAATATTGATTGAAAAAAATTTAACGAAGCCTTTGAATTGAATTTCATGCCACAAATGTCATGCCCCGAATTTACTGACAAATAAGATAAACAGTTTGATTGTCAGTGTAGTCTTTAAAATTTGACTTTATCATATTTGCAAGTGAATGACAAGATCTGTATTACCATTAAATTCAAGCATATTGCTAATCCTGAACAATCCAGGAGCCAAGTCTGAATATAGCCGCTGACCTAGTTATGCCACAACTGAACTGTTTATTTTAAAATTCATTTAAGCACAAGATGCTGTATCAATAATTTCCAGCTTACTAACATTGATTTAACTTTGTTTTTCCTTTTACATTCAGCAAATAAATGCAAGTTAGCTGTCTTTTTAAATAATAAATTAGAAAATCTGTAGAAGTAGGGTTGATATTTGTAGATAATACAAACAATAAAATATGGCAAAGGCAAATACTTTAGTTACTGTAATCAGTAATGTAAATAGAGGCTACGACAAGGTTCACCATTCACCACTAGAGTTTGCAACTATTATAGATGTGTAATGCAAATAAATGCGAAATTTCTTTAATTACTCAAAAGCAAATGAAACTGAAATCACAGGCATAATGTCAGTGCACGAATAACATCATCATCTAAATCAATAATCCACATTCCAAAGTTATGCAAAATGCTACTAACAAACTGCAAAATGATTGCTGAAAAGATGATGCAAGAGTATTTTTCAATTAAGTCAGCTATGATTTTAAATATCATACTTAAATATAAATATTATCAAAGGACTTTGATTACAATTTAAATTAAAAGAATTTGGTTGCTTTAAATTTAACATCAAATGTAACAGACACAATCAACTTGGTCATTTGCCCATTTAACATCACTTGAATTCTGCTGCAATTAGATTAATTATATTGCATGGATAAAAATTTTGAATGATTTTGAACAAAATAAAAGCAACAATTTCCTTTCAATATCTTGAAATCTGAGTTTCTATAGCTACACAAAATATAAATAAATACATGTAAGATCTAAATTGCAAAATATTTGACAAAAGGCTACATTTGAAATTTTCTGTATTAATGTTTTCTTTAAAAATGAATGCACAAAAATTAAGAACATAATAGTAACTTCATATAATGACTGCAAATAAAACAATCAAAATGCCATCAATAAACCAAAACTTTACCTTCAAAATTATCAATCTTTATTAATTTTAGAAGGTGGAATTAAGTGAATTGGTAATTCGTTTGGCAATTCGTTTCCTTCAAGTTTCAAGTTGATTAAATACATGGCGACAGCGAACTCATCCACATCCAACATTCCATCTTGATCGAGATCTGCAAGTTTCCAGACTTTTGAAAGAATAGAATTGGGAAGTTTGGACTTGATCAGCTCTGGCTTAGCCACTGCACCAGTGATCTTGCCGTTGATTGGACCCAGAGATTCAAATGTTTCGTCGTATTTGTAGCGAGTCTTGGAAACAATCCATTCGACGTCACCACTTCCCTCGTCAATTCCCTCGAATTTTCCAACGGAAAATGGTGTCTCTGAATCTGTCTTGAATGCTCCTCCCCTGATGTTTGCCAGTTCTCCATTAGACTCATCATCGAGTGGAATGAGGTGCATGAGACGAGCGATGTCTTCTGCGAGCATTTTGTCCACAGTTTCCAGAAGCTTTGGTTTGAGGAGATTGAACTTTGAAAAGTCCTTCACACAAGCACACAAATATCTTAAAAGTCACTTCACACCACAAAAACTGACAGCAATAATTCAAGACACTCAACCAAAACAGCACTGGCAAACAAAATCTGACCAACATTTAGTAACATATTCTTTAATACACTGAATTTCATTCTTTAGAGCACTCCTAATGGATTTTTATTGCAAAACTTAATTGAAGCAAACTCTTAGGATCAAATTTAATTAGGATGTTCTTAGCATTAAATGAAATGGACTTTTGTTCTACAGTCTGGTTACAGCACAATATGCTGCTTTATTTTGCCATTCATAACAACAGTTGTAAAGAAAACAGTAAATATTATGACATCTTTGTTGTTCACATGAATGACATCTTTGTTGTTCAATTTAAGTCAGATTATAACTCTTGAGTAAAAGCATTGTCTCAACAGTTAGAACTTCTATAACTGGAATTAACTGATGCCAGCTTTCTTTTATTTCAACATCCATCACACTTGCAATAATGACTGTAATGTATCTAAATGTAATGTATCTCTATCTAATGACTGCAATCATTGCCGCTAAACTTTCCTCATTATCACCATTTGCAAAAATTGACCATTAAATGCAACAACACAACCTTAAAATTGTATCGATGATTTGGAGTATTAACTTTGGGTATTAGAAACAGTGCTATAATAAAAGTGCATAATAATAACTATTGTTTTTAGTTTTATATGTAATCAGTGATGGTTCCAAGAACTCTTATTAAGGGGAGATGCAATGAATTTCTAGGAAGATCCCACCAATTGTCAAAAGAATTATATGTAAACGGTTTAGAAGAAATCTGTAGATTTGATTTATAAAACATAATGTTCAGAATTGACAATGTATAAAAGCCATTTTAGTCTGGTTGTACAAAGTCATAGTGCAAAATCGAGTTTTCTATTGCTGGAAGTGAATTTGTCGATGACATTGTCTATGAATATGTCTATATCTTTGTGGATGTACATCAAGGCTAATCCGTTTAGACGATCATCTTCCAGTGAAGGCGCATTTTTGGTGGGCCGGTGGGGGGATGCATCCCCAGTCACCTCCAACATGTAACTGCACCTGTATGTAATGAATTGTATAAAAAACATGAAAAGACGGATAATGATTATTGTCACCTGGTCTTGAAGTAGTTGACGCATTCGCGATACATCAGGAAAGTCTCCGGGTGATATCTGATGCTCTCTTTGGAGCTGCACAAATATATCTTCAAGGCCCTGAAGCAGCTCTTTCTTCCTTGAATCCTTACCAAACACAGATGGCATCTCCTTTTTCAGATGGCCAATGATGTAGGCATGAACCTGAGACACAGAACGAATCTATTATTACTATTTCATGCACCAATGTAGACAGGAGATTTTTGGGTTTGCACAGATAGTCACAGAGTATAAGACTTCATTGCTATCTTTCATCAACTTTGACTACATTAGGAAAGTAATCAGCCTACTTCCAATCTAACTGTATACAATATACTATATCTGTATGGCATATTCTTAGGCAACTATATAGACCAAGATTGAAATGTTTGACCATAGCATTTGAAAAATAAGTAAATAAGTATGTAAGTAAAACAAAATTTCTGTAGTGCTGCCCAAAAGCTTGGCGTAGTGCATCAGCTTATTCACGAGCGCTCAATCTGGGTAAAATCCATAGTCTGTAATCTGTGGTCCGTGGTTGTCATAGTTGTAGAGCAGTTGCAGGAAGGTACAGTACTTCTATGGACGATGATAGCCATAAGCTATTGGGCAACCTCACAAAATATTATATAAAATATTACATAATGAAAAAATGCTTTTATTTATAAACTAATGTGATGTCACTATAAAGACTGCTTAATGTGTCGCACCTCTATGCTCACTGCATTTTTGATATCCAGGAATTATAATGACTATGTACTCAGGGCCTGTCTTAAGCCAATTTCCTCTTGTAGGTCACTCCCTGATTGCTCAGTGTCCTGGACCTGGGAGTAATCAGGTCAAGGCCATAAGAGGATAGGAAGGGCAATTTATTGGGGTTCAAGGAAGGTGAAGGGGTCCAGCAGCCATAAGCATGAGTGTAATGCGTATTCAGAACATGTTCCCTGGTGGCTCTGTTATGGCTCTCCAGGGGCTTGAATCGGATTTGAATGAACTGCAAATGTCAGCATTTAATATTGACAAGAATCATTGACGTACTTGGATGAAAAATCGAGAGGCTGAACCCCTATGCCTCCCTATTTCCTATGATATCCTCTCAAAAGTGGAGAGGTGGGGTTTGAGCCTACAGAACTAATAGAAGTTTACACTTATGGTAAGAATGCAGTAAATTGTACTGGGCTTTACATAGAAAAGCCACTCTTACCTTTGCCAGTCTTGTCCTTTTGATGAGGTCGTTAAGCTTTCGTAAGGCAGCGTTTCTTGGAAGGCTTTGGATGTCCTTGAAAAGATCCTGCTCTTCAAGTTCAAACAGCTTTCGGTTGCTGTCGAACTGGAGGGGATTGTCCCAGAACGATCCGATGTAGACCCTCGAGACTTCGGGGTGCTGAGAACCTTCCCGAGCGACCACATCAGCGCTCCATATACCCTCATCAGCTGCTGGTGGTCCACCATGTCGGCCTTGTTCAGGACGATGCGGATCTTGTCGTCGTAGCCTTTCATGCACTGGATGACACGTCGAAATTCGTCGGAAATGTCGAGTTTGTGGGCGTCGAACAGGAGGATGATGCGATCGACGTGTTCGGCGAACCACTCTATCACCCCGGTGAAGTCATAGCCGCGGTCTAGCCTCTGCTTCTCGCCCGATAGGATGCCCGGGCTGTCGATGATGGAGATGCTCTCCAGCACCGGGTTCGGGAGGTGAGAACACTGGAAGCGGTTGAGGAACGCGTTCCCAAATTTCGACAGCGGCCGAAACTGTTTCTTCGGATCGACAACGAGGGCGTTGCCTGGGATCACTGCCTCCGTGTCGCCGTGCATGACGGCGATGAATCTGTCGGTGGTTGGCTCCGGACCTATTCTCAGCCCGGGAAACTCCTCTTCCAGCAAGTAACGAATAAACGTGGTCTTACCGGTCGAGTACTGACCGACGAGAAGTACCATCGGCTTTGCATCGAAGTCTGGATCGTCGAGGGCTGGCGAGTGGAATTCGTGAAAGCGGTAGAATTCTTCCAGCGGTAGCATCTTCTGTCTGTACAACTTCTTCAATCCATCGGCGACGCTGGCAAAAACCTCCGGTTCCTTCTTACGAGAAGAGTCGTTCTTCAACCAAGAGAACATATTTGATGTTTAATATTTTTGTTTTTATTATTATCCAAAGCAGTGCTTTCAAGCAACACGTAACGAAACGAACGTTCACAACATCCATGCAGCTGACCTGCACTCCTGCAGCACCATCAGCAGCAGCTGCCGCACCCACGCAGAGTGACGCAGTCGCCACATTGGGCTACAGCAGGCGCTGTAGCCACAACGCATTCCAGCCCAGAGCGCCGACGCTCTGGTATAGTAATCCAATGGAACGATCTCCACATCGCCGCACAAATCGATGTGACTCACGCAGCAGGCCCTGCGTTCGTCTGCAGTCAATTACAGTAGGCCTGTATGAAACTCCTGATCTAGATCAGGACTGGCAGACCCATGTCACGCGTACACGAAGTGGCACGTAGGATGATTGTGAGTGGCAAGTCATGATGAACGGGTAAAAACGAATTAATTATTCGTCTTGCAAAATCATTGAAATCTCAAGTTAGCATAATTGCTGCTGCAAAAATATTTTAGTAAAACATGGTTAAATAATATGGAAGAAATCCTATCCTGTTCAATTTATTTCTTATATTACTTTTTTCTCTAGGGAGCAGGCAGCGGCTTCTATCCCCCCTTGCAGCCGGGCTCAATTCCTTCTCCCCAAATTACAAATTCCCTCTGTTAATTTGCTCCATTGTAGACTTAGTATTATATTCAGCTTTTTATCCTTTGTGTTAGGCATAGCTATCATTGACATGGGCGTAAAACACGGGGGACGGCGGGGGACGGTCCCCCGAATAATTAGTTGGCGGGGATAGAGTATCAATTATCCCCCAATGTTTTAGGCTATATGGTAAAAAATTCTATCCTACCCTATGATGTTGATGCCAGAATTACGCCAAATCCACATTCTCTTATTTCGGATGACCTTTTTTGATTGTCAGGGTATTTGGAGAGGGAAAAATATAAAAATATCAGGATGACCTTCTTTTTGGCTTGTCAAGACGTATTTCATGGACGATTTTAAGTCCCCACCATAATATGCAATATCCTCCCAAAAATGGGGGATATTTATATTTCTGGGGGGTCAACTTTTTAAAAATTATTCTATCCCCCCAAATGTTGACGCCAGGTTTACGCCCCTGATCATTGATTACGTCACGGTCAGTGTTATTTTGAATCAATATCAGTCTCGGTTCAGTTCAGGTTAGTAGCAAAATATCCCCCTCCATTTTTTCCGGGCGCAGGCGCAGCTGCGCCCGCCTTAAATAGGGATAGATAATAGAAGCTCTTGGCTGCAAATTTTGAAGTTTCAAAAATCATACCTACTGCGTATGGCAAGTTTGTTCAGTGATGGTAATTATATAAAAAATCGTGGTTAGAAAAAGTGCATCTTATTTATTTAAAGGCTTTCAAAATAAAGACAGAATTATTAAGAGAATGAAGGATTTGCCAATTAGTCGAAATACGGTGAGAGAGATTAATTTAATTGAATGCTAATATTCTATGCTAGGGCCTATAATATTAGTCATAGGCCTAGGCCTGTATAAGCTTTATTTTGCCATAATAGGCCTAAAACGTCCAAACAGCTACTGGTATTAGGAAGTACTTAGTGCATTTGCAGCTCTACTGATAATACGTATTATCAGTAAAGCTGCAAATGCGTTAATTTTTTAACGGCGCTAATCGCGCGATTACTTTTTAATCGCTCGTTAGGCCTAATCGCGGTTTCAGCACACATGTTGTATGGTGTCGGGTGTCGGACTTGCGGAACTAAGTACTCATAGCCTTGTAATCTCATAGCCTTGCAATTTATTTAACCTAACGTAAAGGTTTTCAAAATAAGCAAGAATTCAAAAACTCTGACCTCATATAAGCCTAATATTCGCCAAAGCGTCAATTAAGTCTGCTGTGATATATATATATATATATATATATATATATATATATATATATATATAGGTGCAGGCCCGTCTTTTGCTAGTGTGAGGCCCTGGCACCTGGCGTCCTGAGGGGCCCCGGCGGGGGCGAAAAACGTTGTTTGTTTTTTCTGATATTCGAAAAATTTGACGAGAAAAAAGTTCATCACGTTTTTGGTGCTTGATCTTTCAATTAATTTATACTCAAGCTGTATGATATCCAAAAAGAGATTTAAAAAAGGTCAATACATAAAAAGGCTGGAGCGCGTGGGGTCCCGTATGTAGCGCGCGGGGTCCCTTAGATGCGCGGGGCTCCGGGCACAGTGCCCAACTTCCAACACTTAAAGACGGGCCTGTCTGTGTCTGTCTGTCTGTCTGTCTCTCTCTCTCTCTCTTCCCTAGCTCTCTCTATCTCTCTCTCTCTCTCTCTCCCTATTCCAGCAAGACGGAACACCTGCCCACTCTGCTCTCAGGACCCAGGATTTTCTGGAGCAAAATTGTCCAGATTTCATCAAGAAAGATGACTGGCCACCCAACTCCCCAGATATCAATCCACTTGACTTCCACGTCTGGAGAATCATGCTCGACAGATATCAAAAGTATCAGCCAAAGCCACAAAGCATCACTGAGTTGAAGACGGTGCTGAAGAATATCTGGGAGCGTCTGCCTGAGAACCAGATCAAGAAGTCGATACTGTCAGTAAAGAAGCGCTTGTCGGCATGTGAGAAGGCTGAGGGGGCATTTTGAGCACCTGCTCCCGTAGCGAATCTTCTGAAACCCCCTTTAAAACGGCCCTTTTCAGGGCCAATAAATAAAACAAAATAATTTTTATCACTTTATTATGACGTTATATTCCAATGTCAATTTCAAAATGTGGGTCTCTAGTTTTTGGGCCATATTTCAGCAAACTTTAAAGCTATCGGCATGAAATTTGGCAATTACATCAGAAACATTCCCAGGTGTATGGCCTATAAATTCCATTTAAATCGCTACACACGCGGCCGAGATATTAAATATCATAAAGGGGTCCAGTTTTTACTTGTTCACCCAGTATATATATATATATATATATATATATATATATATATATATATATATATATATATATTGTTAAACTAGACTATGTTGTCAAAATTTCTTCGCATTTGTACGTTTGATATATAATTTAAAAATATTGCACAACGCACAATGACCCTTGCACAATGTCGCTAGCGCAGCGCACTGCTACCTCCTCTCGCTTAGAGGCAACCAGTGTTTATTCTAGCCACCTTGACATTGGGGGAGTTTGAAATGTTTGGGGGCAAGATTTGTCTCTTCACGCTTTGGGGGGGAATTTCCATCGCCCAAGCCAACATATACAAATTGGGGGGATTTTAAAACTTGGGGGGGGGAGGGGGAAATTCCCCAAAACAGGCATAGAATAAACACTGGAGACAACGTTGCATGTAACTAGATTTAGGGTCTATTTATTGATGAAATCTGTTCATTTGCTTCCTTGAGAGTCATTTTCTTGAGCTAACGGTCATTTGTGTTCAGCTTATAAATGCTGCGTTAAGGAAATACACGTTGGCACAGCAGGATAACTTCTTGCCAGTGTGAATGGATCTGTAAAAGCCGGAAGGCGTATCCAGATAGTGCCAGGTTTTGAATCCTATTTTGTCCAGTCCTCTCAAAATCTGCCAGAAGTAAGCGTAATTCCTAGAAGAACTTGGTTTTCTGTTTAAAAGTTCCACTGTGTGGAATTCGACCATTAACTGCTTTACATTTCGAAGGCTGTCTTCCCTGAGAATTGTTTCCATCGACACCCACTCGTTGTATTCGATGTCAATCTTTAAAATATCAATTGTTCTCTACAACGGAGTATGGCATTCAAGTGTTAATTTCGTATTTAATTATTTAATTTCGTACTTGATGATATATTTAATTAGCTATTGGAGCATTCATGATGTAGTTTGCAAACTGAGAACTTTAGGATGAACACTATTATGCAGTTACGAGCAGACGGACAAACGACAGTGAAAAGTCTGTCTAGTATGAACTATGAAGTATATTTTCAAGGACACACGATTGTAGAAGTGTAGAAGTGCGATCACTGTCAATGATGAATTGAGCATTGTGCTGCACATGATTTTCAATAATACATTGTAGGCCTAATTTTAAAGCCAGTCTTACGCCATAGTCCAGTAGTTTTTATGCAATCTAAACTCAATTCCAGCCTCCCTCCGCAGCCAACGACATGGTCAAACAATAAGCTCCGAATCCTCATTTCCTTTAATTCCTTCACTGTCTCCTCAAGCCTTTAGGTCTAAACTTAAAACCTTCCTATTCGAAAAGTCATTTCCCCCATAGCCACAACAACCTGACCCGCCGCCTCATGGATACACTGACCTTTGCCCGGTCGACAAACCACCCTGCCTAAAGAAGCTATTTCAAGAAAGATTAAGCGCATAAGAATAAGCAGCTACTGCTGTGCTGCTTCCTGGGGCGCTGTAGAAGTTTACGAGATTTTACTTTACTTTACTTACGTTTATCTGCTATGGTTCGAAATGATAATCTCTTTAGAATATACTTTTTATTTCAGTTATGAAGAGCACACAAGAACAACTGTTAATAAATTGAACTTTGTTATTTTTATGCTTTCAGAATTCAGAATCTGCGAGATTTTGCTCATAGCTAAATAATTTGAGACTTCTTACGTTGCTGTGTCCGTTTTCGCTCATCATTTGTCCAAAGGTTTTCATCTTCCAATTTCTAGACGTCGTTTCGTTGGAATAACCAAGGCCGGCGTCGTAGAACCAAAGCCGGTCTCCTAGCTTGGCGTCTTCTTTACCTATTCTATTGCAAGTTCATTCAGGAAACCGTGAGAAACGTAGTAGACCTTGCACATTCAGTAGCCTAGCGCCATTCATCAATAGGTCTATTAGAAATAATAAACGCTGCTCAATATTTTAATAACAAATTCTCAGCATTAAACATGGAAAGAAATGATGAACAAATTATATTGTGGCTAATTAAAATTTCTCTTGCCAGAAATAGAAATATGTAGTCTATTTTTGGTAAGAGCTAAAATATATGAATTCTATTAGTACATGTAGGCCTGTAATTAGCATTAGGCATATTCAATCTGTTGGAAAGTACTTTATGATGCTAACGTTGGATCATATGCCATGTCGAGACATTTATACTTGTCCGTGATTGCGTAGTCAAAGCTCCACTCGTTCGCCCATACGCTGCCCAACCTGTAACATAATTCATAAAATATGAAGCTATAGACCTATATGTTTATGCCATTCCAGGTGTAAAGTGATATGAGATTAAATTTATTCTCCAATGTTTCCATCTGGTTTTCCATTTTCTTTCAAACGTGGATGTCATATGACATACTTTTCGTTTGAAAAAAGCTTTACTTCTTACATATCCCGCTCCGCTTTGCTGCTGCTGCTGCTGATTGTTCTTTTGTGTAAACTCTTGTTGCCCTGTTTGATATTTTAAAATCTAATTTGGTCGTCCATTTACGTAGTCTTTGTTACAATACCCTAACGCTAAGTGACCGTTTTTGCTGCAGAGATTTTGCAAGGATGACCTCTTTTTTTGCTTGTCAGGGTTTATCGAGATTGTTCTTTTTGTTGTAAGACTTTTTGAGGACGAAAATGGCCCGTTGTTACGTAATTTTGATTGACGTTTTGTTACGTCGTGTTACGATCAAAAAGTCTCCTTACGTAATTCCCCCATTCTTCATTAATAAATTAACATTTTGACCATTATTCGACACATATTGACGAGTCGAGTATTTTGCTTTGGACAATCAGTTTCTTTTTAATATCGATGATTGCCTTGTTTTACCGCCTCGTCTTTTACTTTTTAGCTTTGCTAGGACCTCTCCTAAAAAGGAGGACATGTCCTCCTTTTGGAGTTACCCATTCTTCATTAATATTTTCACCATTATTCGCCATATTCGGTGCTTCATCAGTTTCTTTTTGTTTTGTTAATTATCCGCTGATTTGGTGTTGTCGATTCCATAACTTTAACACTCATTCCGTAAATATCGTCCAGCCTTCGATGTTTTGTGCTAATTTTAAGTCAGATGCCCATGTATGCTCCAGATTGTTAATAAATTTAAGCAAAAAAGAGGCTAAATTGAAAATGTTCCGGTATCTATCGTACGTTGCAAAGATTTGTTTATTCAAAACTCAAGAAAGTTTAGTCACTTTAGTGCTGTGTGAATAGGTCTCAATCGGGCTTGTAAATAGACAAGCGTTGTTTGGGTCCTGTGAGGTCAGTTAACTCATGTCACCGCCCCCCAGCGCCGGTGTGGCGGAGCGGCATGATGCTGATGATGATGATTGTGATGATGATTATGATGATAATGATGATGAAACGCCATGGTCATTGTTCGGTGATCCTAGTCACTGAGTTATCTTTAGAGCCGAATTTTTAGAAGCACACCGAGAACGCCGTGAAAAGCAGTAGCCAGCAAACATAGGCCTACGCTTTTAAATAATTAATTGAATGCAAGTTGGTTGCGTCTCACAGTACGAAGTTGATATGAATTTCAAGGATTGATAAGAAGGTATACACAAAGAGATCGCTTGTCAGGAATTATCAGTTCGTCTGTACTCGACTCCAAAACCTCAATCGATTTTCGATTAAAAGTTGACGCGCGTGTTTTGTTGATGTTGCTCAAAAGTCTTGCTGCCTTTAACTGCATTTTTCACTATCTATCCATCTCTGTCGTCATAAACGTCAAACATCCTGAATTGTTTGTCAGGATTCCGGAATAGGAGGGCACATCGACATTTTCAAATGAAAACGTTTATACCAACAAGCGAATTCGTCCTATGTAGCCAAAAAAAGCTTCGTCCTGTGTAGCCCTTTGGGTCCTAAGACATTTTCCCAGAATTTGCGTTCGGGGAGGGTGTCAATGTCCAATGTTTCATCATTGGACCAAAAGAAATATAATTGGGCGGGAGAGGTGGCGGGTTGAGGATTCGATACTTGGCCCCCGGAAAAAGGAAAGTACAAGTAAAAAGACTGACGAATGTTACCGCAGCAGCATCAAACATGAAATTGCTCTGAAAAACCAAGCAGAGATGCCATAGAATATGAAGATATGAATGAAAGACAGTGCACTGCACGGCTCTGTCGAATCATCGAAATTCTAACACTTTCAAAGATAATCAAGACAATGGTCTAATCTAATCTAAAACTTCTATAGCGCCACTTCATAATGCACAGGAGCATCAACCGATGGCACACAATGAATGGTGAACACCAAAATTTCCCCAGTTAGGATGACGTTGACCATGACTACATGAGTCAATCTGAAAACGGATGACATTTTAGAATTTTAAATGAATAATTTTAACATCAGTCTGCTTTGGTGATAGCCAACACCACCCCTGGGAAAGGGTGCAGGGGCAGGGGTGTATGCCACAAACTGCGGGGTGTAGCCCCTCTGCTTGGGGGTGCAAGAAAATCCTGTCTTTCGTTCTCCTCAATCTCATATCTTACTTACCCCATACTACTCAACAATTTTGCGCATCTCACGACCGGTCTCAGTCAGAATAGAAAACCGCACCTTCGTAGCTACGCCAATGCTCTATGTTATAATGTCGCTCTAATTATAATAGAAATGCATGCGTCATTACGAGGCATACAATTACGCTAAATAATGTTTTAATCATAGCTGTAAAAGACGTTGGAAAAATAATTTTAAAAACGTTAAAAACGTAAAAACGTTGCAGAAATAAAAAAAACTTTTTAAAACGTTTAATAAAAAACGTTGTCGACGTTTCTCTGAGCGAGATTAAGTAATATGCCTAACCCACCCACGGGGAATCAACAATCAAGTCACACCGTGCAAAACGACTGTGAAATGAAATAAAAATCAATAATACCGTATGACCTGCTAATAAGAAATCGACTATACACTATAGCTAAACAGCAGGATGCTAATTAATTAGCTCGTTGTAGGTGGTTTCAGAAAATCTGTGTTTTTGTTTTGCAACGTTTTTTATAATAAAGACGTCGAAAAAACGTTAAAAACGTAAAAAAGTGGGAAATATTTTAAAACAATGAAACGTTTATTAAATCTTATGGTTTTATTTGATGATGTCTCGCAAAAGTGATTCGTAATTTCTATTGAGTATTGAGCTCAAAATGAGCCACGAGCCACTCTTCACCAGTAGTGTTTAAGCCAAGCGGTCTCTGATAGCAAGTAAGATGGTTTTCACTTCAATTATGATTCAATTGACTAACGTCACTAAAACCACCGGTTAACCATCAAACAAGAGAGCTTTTGCGTAGCCGTCTCATATTGGGTAATTTCATAATCGAAATAGAGGTATGCAGACGGCATTGAGACCAAATTCCGTCTCTATAAGTGCCTCGTCCTTTCCGTCCTTCTCTACGGCAGTGAAACCTGGGCAATGACCAAACAGGACTGGATGAGACTGGAAACATTTAATACTAAAGCCCAACGTCGAATCCTCGGAATCAAATGGTCAGACTTTGCCACCATTGTGTGGAGCTTTACCGGCTAATCGGCTGTCTGGCCTGGAGACGTTGCACGACATGATCCGCCGTCGTCGCCCAGGACTCTTCGGTCACGTCGCTAGACTACCGACCGATGTGCCAGCATCAGCTGCGCTGCAGCTTGCTGCCGTTGTCCCTGACGGAGACCCTTTATATGCACTGGCTGGAGCAGGCCTCGCGGCAGACCACCCACAACTTGGTGTCACCACATCCACGATGACTGCGGATTGCCCCTCCGCTCGAAGCATTTCATTCTGCACAGGACAGAACCAAGGCAATTTGAGATAATGAGGCAGCAGTACAGCTATGTGAACTAGCCTCTTAGTATTAAACAGTCTTGGGACAGAACCTTGTGGCGAGAAATCGTTACGGCCAACAAGGCTACACGCGATGATTGATTAGACGGCAGTGATTTCCCTCTTCAAGCAAACACCCTATAGGCTAATAGCAGAGCCGGCGCGTGGGGCCTGCAAAGCCTGCGGCCGCAGGGGGCCCCGCCGGCCTCGGATATTTAAGAGCTTTCATTTTTTATTCTTAAGTAGTGTTTGTTTTGGTTTTTTGCTCGTCAGGCCATTTAAAGAGGAAAAAATATATACGGATGACCTTTTTACCATTTTTTTGCTCGTCAAGACATTTCAAAAACGTTGCGCGCGTAAAAATTGCAGGGGGCTTCCGAAAGTCACGCGCCGGCTCTGGCTAATAGGCGGCTTTACGCCATAGGCCTAACTCAGGACTATTAGGACATCGCTTTCTCCAGGTTTCCGCTTACCTTCGCACATTCAAGAAGCCGTCTAGTTACCTAAACACTGGTGGCGAATGGCTGAATTTCCTGTCAGCGCCTCTATCGGAGTCGATATCAGATCGGCCAAGCATCAAGTCATTTAGTGAGCCGCGCTCAACGCAACTTTATCTTTTAAATTGGAAAAGGTTGAACAATGCTACGACTATCTCAGATCTATACGCACGTATTCTAACTTTGAAATCTGAAACTCCCAATGTATACTGAGTCAACATAGATAAAACTTGCCTTAAGTGGAGTCAAGTGACATTAAATAGCGTATAAACCTATAAGTGGCTATTCGCAACTTCAAAACAAGGGGCGTTCATGCCTGATCAACCTGTTGGACTTTCAGGAGGAGGGTTTTGATAAGCTAGATGAGGGCAAGGCAGAAGACATGCATTTAATTTATAATGTAATAAAATTTAGATTTTGCCAAAGCTTTTGATAAAGTGTACCACATAAGGCTGGCTGCCAAACCGAAGTCTTGTGGAATAAGGGGGAATATTCTCAGATGGATTCAAAATTGGTTGAAGGGAAGAAGACAGAAGGTTGGCATTAGGGGGAGGGGCATTCGGAATGGACAAGAGTTATTAGTGGAGTGCCCCCGGGCTCAGTGCTTGGGCCATTGCTTTTTCTAATATATATAATTATATATATATATAATACATATATATAATATATATATGATATCGATGAAGGATTACTATCCAAAATTTCAAAGTTTGCCGATGATACAAAGATATGCAGAAATATAGACTCGGAGGATGATGCTCAAATTTTACAAGAAGATCTAAGGAAATTGTTTCAGTGGTCTGTGGACTGGCAGATGCTTTTCAATATTGATAAATGTTCTGTAATGCATGTTGGGAATAATGAAAATTACAATAGTGAATCGAGACAAAGATATAATCAAAAACCTTATAAGTCATTACTAAGGCCTCATCTAGAATATTGTGTTCAGACATGGAATCCACTCTTGAAAATGATATAGAGCTTAAAAAAGTGCAAAGACGAGCAACGAAGATGGTCAATGGGTGCCATAATTTAAACTACGAAAAAAGACTTCAATATTGTGGACTGACAACATTAGAAAGGAGGAGAGAGAGAGAGATTTGATAGAAACATACAAAATAATGACTGGGAAAGTAGATGTGCCATACGATCGATTCTTTACATTGGCACGCTATAGCAGCACAAGAGACAACAAATGCAAGGTTCTAGGACTATTGACCACAGGACGATTGACCATAGGACGATTGACCATAGGACGATTGACCACTGGAGATTGACCACACCGGACTTTTGACCACTGGACGATTGACCACAGCCGTGAGTATCAGGCTTAGCACGCTGTCTGCTGCATGCATGCATGCACGCATACAAAAAAGGAAACCAAATGCTGGGAATGATGAAAAGGACAATAGTGAGTCGATATATATATATATATTATATATATAAAAATTTATATATAAATATATACATATATATACATATCTATATATACATATATACATATATATATATATATATATACACATATATATACATATATATACATACATATATATACATATATATACATATATATATATACATATATATATACAAATGCTATTGTATTGTCTATATATATATATTATATATATATATAGACAATAGCATTTGGTTTCCTTTTTTTGTATGCGTGCAGTCCAGCAGAGTTGGCCTCAGTCACTGCAGTCGGCAAGGCATTCCAAAGCAATGGGTTCCCGCGAGAGAAGGACCTATCTCCGAACTTCGGAGTCTGTGACGGAGGCGGAACGAGCAGTAGGACACGATGGCCGGAGCGAAGTGCCGACCTCCGTGCATTCGACGTTGATCTTAGGACCAGCTCAGCCAGGTACTGTGGACAGTGCGGGTCATTTAACGCTCGGAAGGTGAGCCAGCAGCGCTTATGGATAATGTGCTTCCGGGCTCGAAGCCAGTGCAGCTGATCACGCAGTAGGGGGGTCACATGGGCTCCTCAGGGGCTGCTGAAGACGACCCGAGCAGCTGTATTGAGCACGGATTGCAGACGATTCAACTTTCCATCGGGGAGGCCCAGCAACACGCTGTTGCAATAGTCCAGCCTGGGCAGAACAAGGGCGCGCAAGAGGTGCACTGACCTAATCCTCCGTAGGTGGTAGTAGCAGTCGCGGACAACATTACCGATATGTTCCTCGAACAACAACGTCTCATCGAGTAGTACTCCCAGGAGTCGTAGGCACTTTGAGGGGACGACGGTCACATCACCCAGCGTGAACGGTGAATGGCTCAGGAGATGCTTCCTCCTGGGGGTGCACATCCACAGGAACTCGGTCTTGGCCGGGTTAAGGACCAAGCGGTTCTCCTCCGTCCACATGATGATCGCCATGATGCAATCGAGGAAGCGAAGTTTAAGTATTTCCATGTCGGCAGGCAGACATATATATATATATATACATATATATATATCACATTTTCTAAGAGCAAATTTTCTAGGGAACACAGTGATACCATTTTCATTAAAATCAGATTACATTTGAAAAGTTTTAGCCAAAATATAAAGGGGTACCAATTTGATGAAACACCGCGTATATGACGTCACTTGACAATATCTAAGATTCTATATTGTATTTTCACTGACCCTATGGAATAGACTAAACATGGCTCTGTCAGGTTGAAAGGTCCGGTTATGCATGCGTCCCAGCCTCCGTCTCGTTCTCTTCCGATCCTCGTCTTTGTTGGACATTTGATCTGCAGACTCTCAATGTACCTAATAACATTGTTCAATTTTTGTCATGTAATGCCATTCCAATTCTAAACGATATAGCAATTCTATCACTTGGTGATTTTTAACTGTTAATTATTTGTATGATGCTGTGGCGATGGTGCGGTCGTGATACAAAGGTTGCTAGGCCCGTTGCTGCTGTTACTGATGACGATGACAGCTGCGTTTAAATGAAATAAATGCTATAAGCGCCTGTCCTGAAATAGTTTTTTTAAAAACGTTTCCTCTTCTAAGGGATACATAAGACACAAATTTAGTAGAGGTTAATTTCGTAAACAACTGATAACGTAAGAAATGATGTATCTCCTATTAGAGGGTCGGGTGACTCGGGTCGGAGGCCCTTTGCAGGTCGGGGGGCGACGGGGGCCCTTGGCATTTGGCCAGGTTGTCCATATAGCTGCTGCGCCTCTGCCTTATCCTGTATGCTTAAAACGCAGTTTCGGCTCTGTTCATGCCTGTCACAACTTTAGTCACTTATAAAAGCGAATGAATGAAAAGGAAGCTTCAATACTTGTGATACGCTGTCTCGGCATCTGCCGGTTGCATTGATGGTAGAATCGGCTGATTCGATCTTATCGGTGTGATCATTTCGAATCCATATTTCAGATTTTCCGGTAACTTTAACTCCGGTATTTTATCGACGATGCTTCTTATCCGTTGAATTTCGTCAAGCGGTCCACTTGAATTGCCGGTCGACCTAAGTCCACGTTGACATAAATCATTGGACTGTCTAAACTAATGTCAAAATGTCAAAAATGGTCCAATGTCAAATATAATTATAATCATTAGCAAATTAGAATGATAAGAATTCTACCCCAAGACCCCAACCAACTATTCAGTTACATTTTAAAAGTGTAGGTCTATATTCCTATTAATAGGCCTACGGCTAATTTTAAACGCTGGTAATCTATAACCTATTTCCGCAGTTTAAAGTTTAAACTACAGCAAATTCACTTTTCTGTCCACAAATCAGATCATAGATATATTATGATATCTGATATATACACTATGACCTAATAAAACATTCCACTGTATATTTTGTCATATCGTTGGCAAATGTGAACCGATTTTCCAAATGTTTTCAATATTTTACTCAGAAATAAATGGAGACAATGTCACACACACACACACATACACATATATATATATATATATGATTTCAAAAACTTCCGGTAACGCCATTTTGGCTGCTCGCACGTGTCTGTACGTGCTTCGGAATATCGCCGTTCCTGGCGGTTTTACCGACGTCTTGTGCTTATTTCTTTGCGCTAATCGCGTGGATTGTCGCCCAACTGTCGTTTTCAAAGCGGTCGACGATCGTCTTTGCGGTTCTCTGCGCCGAACGAATCGGATTTAAGTCGCCCGTATCGGGGTGGACGGCTCGCCATTTTTACTAAGGCACCAGCCCGTCGACGGAGCCTACAGGCTATAAAGGGCAAAGACTGTTCCGGGTCACGCGCGGAATTCCATCTTCAGTCGGTTTCCCGTCCAGTTCGGCGATGGATTACTGTCTCGCAGATGACCGCCCTCGAGGATTCGCCGCCTGATTTTCGCCACGCGGAGAAATTTTCTCAGCCTCCATGCGGTCCTTTAACATCCTTTATGCGTTTTCGCTGACTCTTCGACGGAACGTCTCCTTGCGGAAGACCGCCTTCTGAAGGGCTCACTGCCCGATTTCGACACGGCAGCGACCTCTTTTGTGCCACCTGAGCGAAATTTCACTCAAGACCAACATCTTCTGTTCCATGTTCTTTCTGTTCCTACCTCCATTTTTCTACTCCAGCTATTTTCTTGACAAATCCAATATATCTTATGTAAAATCAACTAGAAACAATAATAACCTACATATTCCCTTTGCCTCGTCAACAACTAGACTATTTACGATTCAATTTTCAGGCCCAAGAATTTGGAATAAACTCCCCTCCCATATTAAGAATTATACTAATCTGTCTTTATTTAAATGTAATGTTAAAAATTCCTGATACTAAATCAAGTATAATAACTTAAACCAGTTGAACTGATTTTAAAACTAATTATTCTATATGGATTTTAGTTACACGTATATTAATGAAATATATATATTCTAGCTCATTACTTTTAACATCACTTCTTCGTATAACATACATTTACCTATTTACCTACACATACACTATAATCACTCATAATTATTTTCTGCCATTCAACCATAACTTCAAATTGGGATGACCACCTTACGGGATTCTTTTTCCTTAGGTTATCCATCACTCGTTTTATTACAATCAACCTCTGATCAGCTAATTACTTTCTATGCTAAATTATAAACTCAAGTTCACAACTGTTTAGTTACTAAATAATTTGTATTCTAGTGTTAATTTTGATTCTTTTGTAGTATAAGTTAGTTAAGTTTCTTGAGACATGTATTTTTGTTTATGATGTTGGTCATGTAGTAGTAGTAGTAGTAGTAGTAGTAGTAGTAGTAGTAGTAGTAGTAGTAGTAGTAGTAGTAGTAGTAGTAGTAGTAGTAATAATAATAATAATAATAATAATAATAATAATAATAATAATAATAATAATAATGTTGATTTGTCAGCGTTGTTAACAGCGCCTTTGACTTTGTCCTTCGCCATGCTACGGCGCTATAGAAGTTGTCAAGAACCATAACCATAATCATAACCATTATTTACGACTCCTTCAACGTGTAGCACCCATGCTTTGTAAAACTAAAATAAGCGATAAAATAACGAAAACTGTCGTAAAACACGTATGATGTCTTCATTTGGTTAACCGATGAAAGGGTGTTCACGATAGTCACGCTCAGGAGTCCACAGAATGACCATGACCGGGCCAGGGACTATTTTAAGAAAAAAATAGATGGACCTACATATTTAAGTGGACGTTAACGTAGTAAATTTAGTGCTTTGGCAGAAGTGCAGCGCGTCGTAATTAAGACGCTATATAAATATATCAGTTGAACATTGAAGATAACAGTGAAAATTAGTAGGCCTATTAGGATATTTAAGAGAGGGCTCATATTTCAGCGAAAGGCTTCATAGGATCGGGACATAAAGTAATAGTAGTAGTAGTAGTAGTAGTAGTAGTAGTAGTAGTAGTAGTAGTAGTAGTAGTAGTAGTAGTAGTAGTAGTAGCAGCAGTAGTAGTAGTAGTAGACTTCTTTAGCGCCATTGTAGTAGTACATCTGCACCAGTCGATGGTCGCTTCAGTGAGTAATCGTAGTCGTGAATCATTGTCCGTGGTGAATCGAGGTTGTAATCCGAAGGTCAGTTCGTACTTCCAGATTCCAGGTTAAGGCGGATATCCAGTCAGGAATAGATGTGTTTTAAGTCTAGACCTGAAGGTAGTAAGACAATCAGTTTGGCGGACCTGTACCGGCAGAGAATTCCAAAGTCTGGGTCCGGTAACAGAAAAAGCACGTTTTCCAGTAGTAGTCCTGCTATAGGGTATGTAAAGAGTAGTAGCATCAGATGACTTCGTTGAGTGCTGGTTGTCTTGAGCAGTCAGTAACGATCGGAGATACATTGGCTGATTTGTGTGGATCGTCTTATGCACAATGAGACTTATCTTGAATTCAATTCTTTGTTTGACAGGTAGCCAATGAAGTGATTTTAGGATTGGTGTGATGTGCTCATATTTGGCAGTTCCAGTGATAGCCCTGGCTGATGAATTTTGAATCCTTTGCAGGCGGTTTAAGTCAGATTTTGAAATCCCCGTATACAGTGAATTGCAATAGTCGAGACGACTCGATACCAAAGCGTTGGCCAGAGGAATAAGTGCAGAGGAAGGGATGAGGTGTATAATCCTCCTTACATCTCGTATGTCATAGTGAGCAGAACGACAGACGAAGGCAATGTGTTCTGAGAATGAGAGGTGATTATCAAAAATAACTCCAAGATTTCGAGCAGACTGAGAGGGACGAATCAGTGAAGTGCCAAAGGAAAGACATGTTGATGACAAGTCAATCTTCTTAAGCTGAGGTGGTGTTCCTACCAGTAGAAATTGGGTTTTTTCTGGATTTAGGAGGAGTTTGTTTTTATTCATCCAAGTGTGTACAGAAGCCAGAATGCTTGACAGACGTTCCAGGGATGGTAAGGTGGTTGGTCGAAACTCAGGAAAATTTGGGTATCATCTGCGATTCTGCGTACAAATGATAAGCAGCATTTTGCATGGTGAGAAGGTGACTGAGAGGGGCAGTGTAAAGTGTAAAAAGAAGAGGTCCTAAAACAGAGCCTTGTGGGACGCCGCAATCAAGCTTTCTAGATTCTGACATGCAGTTCTTGACACACACAGGTTGCATACGATTTTGAAGATAAGACTTGAACCAATTTAGTGCAGCACCGGTAATGCCAAACCAGTTTTCGAGCCGGTGAATGAGTATCGAGTGGTTCACCGTGTCAAATGCAGCGGTGAGATCCAGGAGGACAAGAGCAGTGACTTTACCCTGATCCATAGCGGTTATGATGCTATTTTGAACAGTAAGAAGAGCTGTTTCTGTGGAATGAAGCTTACGATATGCCGATTGAAGAGGTGTATAAAGAGAATTTAACGAGAGATGGTTCTCCAACCTTCGTGCAACTATACGTTCAAGATGTTTCGATATGAAATGTAGATTAGAAATTGGCCTATAATTGTTTAAGTTCTCCACATCGAGAGATGCTTTCTTGAGAAGCGGATTAACAATAGCTTGTGCAAAAGATGGAGGGAAAGTCCCTTCTGACAAAGATAGGTTTACTAAGGAGGTGAGTAAATGTCCAAGTACATCAAAGCATTGTTTCAAAAGAGAAGTAGGAACTGCATCCAAAAGACACTGTTTATTTGATGAAGCAAAAATAACCGACCGAACTTCATCAATGGTTGCGGGAGCAAAAGTGTCAAGAGTAGGCACATGGTGGTCGGGTAAGGATAGATCGTCAGATCCAAAATCAGAGAAAGACTTCGTCACTCTGGCAATTTTATCTCCAAAAAAATCAAGGAATGCTGCTGCAAGCGATGATGATTCTGCATTACTAGGTAAACCAGCTGATGTGTTTCTATGCAGAACCTGATTCAAAGATTTCCAGAGTGTTCTTGGATTTGATGAATTTTCAGCAATTAACTTTGTGAAGTAATCTGATTTAGCTTGAGAGATCAGTTTCCGGGTTACTTTGCATTGAGCTTTGAAGCGGATTTTGTCTCCTGGAAGTCTAGAACAGCGCCAGCATCTCTCAAGCTGGCTCCGTTTCCGCTTGGCTTCGCGGATCTCAGAGTTATACCACGCTTTGGGTTGACGGGATATGACTTTCCTTAACTTCATGGGTATGTGTTTGTCAAGAATGCTAACGAGAGTTGTTTGTAATTGCACGGCCAGGTCTGCTGCAGAAAGTGCTGGTGCTTCAACGATCTTGTCGACGATGTGTCGAATGGACGGCTTGCACTCCTATGTCTCCTCGACCTCTCGTCGGCATTTGATTCTATCGATCATGATATCCTTATACGCCGGCTTGAGAAATCGTTCGGAGTGTGTGGTTCCTCCTTGCGGTGGATAGCCAGCTATCTCTCTGATAGAGTGGAATCTGTAATGTGCGGTGGGAAACTCTCTATGGGGCGGAACGTTGGCTGCGGAGTTCCTGAAGGGTCAGTACTTGGTCCATTACTTTTTATTCTGTACACGGCCGATCTGAGATCAATTATTGCGGCCTTTGGACTGGCACCCCATAGCTATGCTGATGACAGTCAGATTTACTCGTCCTGCCTTCCTGGTGATGTGGAGGCGCTTCGGGAACGGTTCATCGAGTGTCTAGTCGCTGTCTCAAGTGGGCGGAGGAAAATCGACTGGCCCGAACGTGGGAAAAACTGAGTTCCTGTGGGTCAGCACCCTCGGAGAAGGATGCTGGTGAGTCGCAAACCGTTCGCGATGGGTGATGTTACCATTGTCCCCTCCGAGTGCGTGCGGCTGTTGGGGGTACTCTTTGATGGGACTCTTTCATTCGAGCCACACGTAAATGATGTGATCAGGCGATGCCACTTTCAATTGAGAAGGATCCGATCAGTCCGGCGATATCTGCCTGTATTCGGAGTGGTACACTTGGTCCGGGCCTTGGTCCTAACTAGGATCGACTATTGCAATAGTGTCCTGTTGGGCCTCCCGGTTAGCAAACTTGATCGGCTGCAGTCTGTGCTGAATCTCTCGGCGAGAATTGTGTTCGGATGTCGCTGGTGCGAACATGTAACACCACTTCTCAGGGATCGTCTACATTGGCTCCGAGTCCCTGAGCGGATTGTGTTCAAAAGATGCTGGTTGACGTACAGAGCGCTGCATGACCCGTGCTGTCCTGAGTACCTTGCCTCTCTTGTAAAGAGACCGCAGGGTAATGACAGGAGAGCTTCGCTCCGCTCGAGTCGTGGCGTTAAACTTCATGTTCCTCCCCCATCCAAGACCGCCAAGTTCGGAGAGAGATCCTTCACTAGGGGTAATCCTATCTTGTGGAACTCTCTTCCTGATGAGACCACCATGGCTGATACTTCCGAGCATTTCATCACGAGATTAAAAACGCATCTGTTTAGGTTGGGTTATAGTTGAGATGTTAAAGCGCTTTTGTTGTGGGCCTCAGCCTTGTTACAGCGCTATAGAAATTGTCTAGAAATGAATGAATGAATGTGAATAAGATAGATGATCTTAATTCATTTTTGAAGCACTCGAGATCAAGTTTGTGCCAAGGCCTAGAAGTAATATAAGAGAATGATGACGGAAAAGTGTGATTAAGAGTCAATTCAACAATGATTGCGAGGTGATCTGACAGATATGTTTCCATTGTTTTTGTTGATTCTAGAAGCAGACAGTCTGACCGAGTAATACATACGTCAAGCGTATGACCCTTGTCATGAGTTGGTGAGCTGATATGCTGTCTGAGGTCAAAAGTGGCTAGGAGCTCAGAGAATGCTACAGAGGTGGCATCTTTTTCATCAATGTGTATGTTGAAATCCCCCGTGATAATAATATCCGCGTGGGGAAGAGATAATAAACTCCATGAGTGATTGGAATTCCGAGAAGTGGAGATTGAAAAGTAGGAAACCGACACCCGTATCTTCAATTTGCCGTTATTGTCATATCGGCAGCGAAAAATCAATTGGCTAAAAAAGATTATTTGCTTCTGTAGCGTAAAAACGTAATCTCATATTGCTAGCAATAGGTTACTGACACTTTGCCTTCAGGCGACGCTTTAACTTCTGAGCATTCTTCGTCCATATTATTTATAACCGACAGAGCTGAACAATCCTTTCGCAGGAGGTAGCCGAGCGCTACATAAACGAAAGCGATTAGCGAAAAAGTCAAAACACAGAATTTTCCAATTGTCAGTCTCATTTCGAATTGATAACCAATCATTAGCCAATGTTACGCCAGGCTTGCTTTACAACTGACTTTGTCAGCTGGTTTCACGTGCTATAAAAAGATAGATCTACGTCAGACCAGCAGTACTGGCAGGTAGTAGCCTAACTTTTAAAAAGAACGTGCGTTGATTGGCTCTGGCCTGTTATACAAGGCATGCGTTCTCAAACTGTGGTCCGCGGACCCCCGAGGGCCCGCGAAGCACCCGTATGGGGTCGGTCCGCGAAGAGTGTCCGGTAAAACGATCTGCACAGAGATTGTTACTTATTTACTTAGCCTATTTAAAATAGTCAGCAGACCACTGAATGGACGATTGTTCGCTAGATTGTGTGAAGATAGCGGCTCAGAGCATACACATCTGGTACGCGTTACGCACAGAGGTACGTTGGCTGTCACTTGGAAAGGTACTTCAACGTGCCTTTGAGCTTCGTACTCAATTATCATCGTTTTTATTAGAACATAACTCAGACCGAGCAATGCATATTTCCGATAAGGTAGGCCTCCTACGACTTGCAAATTAGCTTACCTGGCTGATATCATCAACTATCTAAGATTCTAAATGCACTTAATATGTCGCTGCAAAGCAAAGATTCAAACATTTTGAAAACAGCTGATAAGATAACTGTCGTTAAGAAAAAGTTGAGAATTTGGAAGACAAGAGTGCAAAATAAATGTCGTCGTATGTTTGAGCTGTTAACAGAATACCTGGGTAAAAACAGCATACCTTTTGATATTTTGTCCACTGACGTCTTTAACCAGTTGTCATCGTTGGCAGAATACTTTGATATTAAAGTATTTCCTGATCAATAACATTACAGATTGCGATTGGATAAGAAATCCATTTAGCTGTCAGCTTACCGATTTGACGGGGAGGGAGGAGGAGCTGAATTGTCTAGCGACAGAAGTCTCGGACTGAAATTTCGTTAGCAGACATTGGGCGCATTTTGGTGCAGCGTTAGAAAGGAGTATACGCTTTTAGCTTACAGAGCATTAACTGTGCTGGTTCCTTTTGCTACTAGCTTTATAGGCTTATATCAATGTGAAACATCGTTTTCGGCTAAATTAGTTATCATGAAATCAAAGTTCAGGTCGCGTCTTCAGGTGGAGGATGACATTAGAGTTTGTCAGGAATTAAACCAAGAACAGACTGTTGCTGTTGTGATTTTATGAGTGTACGATTTTGACGAAAAAAGTTGAATTTGAATTTAGACGTTCATGTTGTAGCTAGTATAATTTGTGTCAGTTATCGTTAGTAAGTCTTAAGTATGACCTTGTCAGAGGTCCGCGAATTTCTTATACCTTTTCAAGGGGGTCCCTGTACTTAAAAAGTTTGAGAACCTCTGATACAAGGCATCAAGTTCCATAAACTTTGCAGATTGCGCTCTAAAGCCTATATATATATATATATAATATTATTATCGAATGAACCCTAAATGATGTCAGCCATTTGATTGCGACATTATCAGCTGTGTGTAAAGTTTGTAATCCACCGTTCTCTAGCCTTGTTATAGGGCGAGTCAGCTAGGTGCGACATTGTTTGAATGACACCGCAGGGGCAAGGTTCGAGTCAGTTAATCCCCATTTCTGATGACAGTAATTGCAGTATATATATATATATATATATATATATATATATATATATATATAATGAGCGCTATTGAATTATAGGTTTACTTCATTAGAGAGCCTACTATTTAAAAAGAACACCTGTTGATTGGCTTTGACCTGTTATACAAGGCATCAACCTTGCTGATTGCGCTCTAAAGCTCTTGCCTGTTATATATATATATATATATATATATATATATATATATATATATATAATTATATATATACTGTTCTTACTGTGACTGATTGTGAATCGCTCTTGCCTATGGCCTTAGTCATGTTATAGCGTTGATAAATTAGCTGATAATATGATTATATATAAATGTATATATATGTATATAATATATATATATATATATATAATGAGCGCTATTGAATTAGGTTTACTTCATTAGAGAGCTTACTATTTAAAAAGAACACCTGTTGATTGGCTTTGACCTGTTATACAAGGCATCAGCCTTGCTGATTGCGCGCTAAAGTTAGCGCAAAATCTAATAAGTATGTTATGTTATGTTAATCGGACAATTTATATAGCGCTGTATCATAGTTAAAAATACCAAAGTCAAAAGCGCTTTGACAGCGCTGACATGTCAATGAAGGTAAGAAGGTGGCGATGTTAAAAGATCCACTTGGTTGGTGAAAAGAACTTTGCCGCCGTAAAGAAATCCCGTATTGAGTCATTGAGAAGCGGTCCTTTCTAGAAATAGTTCAGCAACATTGACACGTCAACGAGTAACGGAAGTAGGTGTTGAGAATACGCAAGTTGAAAGTAGGAATTCTCCGTACGGTAGTATCCGACGGTGAAATCCGAAGAAGCGGTCTTCCGCGAGAGAATAGTTCGTTCCCGAGATCGACAAGACGGACGAAGATCGAGGTTCCGACGATGTCCAGAGCGGCAGTCAATCGCTGTTCCGTTGGATTTCATGCAGCAACCGATTAAAACGGCTGACATTGGCAGATTCTCAACGGGCGATCGATCGACTGGAAACTCCAGAACGACGTGGAAAAATACAGGACGGCAAGATACTCCTCAGAAATCCGGCGAGCGGAACGCAGTTCTCACGAAGATGGAAGCGACATCCAGAACGGCAGTCAATCTCACCCACGTCAAGTAGCAACATGGCGCTACATCAATGGCCGCCATTGGCGAACGACCCCATAAACGACGACGACCGACTGGAACGTTCAGAACGACAGGAAAAGATGAAGGACTGTTGGAAACTCTTCGGAAAACCGGCGGACGAATTTCAAATCCTTGCACCCGACCATGAATTCAGGCGCTAAACGTCGGTGAATGCCAAAAACGGCAGCGATTCGCAAGCGCGTACAACACGCGCAGGCAGCCATAGCGGCGCCACCTAGCGAAGTAAGTAAAACGAAATTTCTATAGCAAGGCTGATGCCTTGTATAATTAGGTTGATTTCATTAGAGAGCAAAAAGAACACGTGTTAATTGGCTCTGGCCTGACAGGTAGCATGTTTTACAGGTCAGAGCTTTAGCGCGCAATCAGGAAGGTTGATGCCTTGTATAACAGGTCAGAGCCAATCAATAAGTGTTCTTTTAAAGGATAGACACTCTAATGAAATCAACATAATTTCAAAAGCGTTCGTGAAGAATTTTGTTTTTAGCGTGCTTATTTTCATGCCATATTCTTTAGTTTGTCCATTATTTTTTGTAGTTCTATTTTACTCCCTGTTAGCATCGCTTGATCGTCTGCAAAACGTATGGCTTGTATCAGTTTCCCTCCAATGTTTATTTCCGCTCTTTCTTCCTCTAGTGCCTCTCTTATTAGTTACTACGGTTCTACTTCGGAAGCACGCTACAAATTAAGAAGATTTTACTCACTTACTTGCTTAATTAATTATAGCTAAACATGAAAATTAATGCAAAGACAAGAATAATGACCAACGTTAATGAAACTTTTCAAATTACTGTGGACGATGTTGAATTAATTGGATCAGGTGAATTGCTTTGCCAGCCTAGGTCGCAAATTCAATCAAGATGCTTGGATGCATAGACGACGTGAAACACAGATTGACGAGCGGCACAGCAATCATGATCAAGCTGGAAAACCCTTTAAAATGTTACGTCTGATGACAGCTCTCGTATGGCCTGTAGCAGCTGGCGGCTGAGAATTCATAGGACCCTGGGTTCGAGAGAAAGAAAAAGAGGCGCATCGAAACATAGGGGTCTAAGTGTATCAAGAAACTACAGCGAATTCCGGTGACTAGAAAGGACGCAAACATAAAGGTGTACTTCATCACTGAAGAATTCATCATCGAAACTCATTCATCACCTCCTGCGCTTCGCGACCTTTATTGGCTTCCTGTCCAGTCACAGATATCACACAAACTGTGCACGCTGATGTTCTGTGCACGGAATGGTCTTTGTCTGACCTATCTGGCCGATCTACTCTAGTCAACATCAACCGCGCGCGGTTACAATCTGCCTCTACCAGCCGATACCAGAGACCTCGTCTTCGGACAGTTATGGGGCAACGAGTCTTCTCGTACGCTGGACCCGATGCTTGGAACGTCCTTCCACCAGCGCTACGGTAAAAGGTACTATCGGACTTTCTCAGAGCCACAGACCAAAGACGGATATCGCTCCTAGGGCTCCTCGACCTGAGCGAAGCTTTTGACTGCGTCGATCACAGGATTCTCTTACAACGTCTGGAGAACAGATGCGGTATCAAGGGATGCGCACTCAGCTGGTTTAAATCATTCCTCACCGGCCGCACACAACAGGTATATTCTACCGTGGCCTTCTGTCAAGGACAATAAAACTCCTGCATGGTGTCCCACAGGGCTCAGTCTGTGACCCGGTTCTTTTCCTGCTTTATGTCGCAGAAGTATTCGACATCATAGCGGCCTGCGGGATGGTCGGCCATGGGTATGCCGACGACATCCAGATTTACTGTAGCGCGCTGGCGACGGAGGAACAGGCTCTAATGCATCAACTAGGCGATTGTATCGTGAAAATACGTGCTTGGATGTGTGGGAATCGACTGAAGCTCAACGAGGACAAGACCCAGCTCATCTGGCTAGGGTCGCGTCAGCAGCTACAAAAGGTCTCGGCCATGGCGATGCGCCTTCCTAGCGCCACCGTCGAATGCACCACCGTGGTTAACAACTTGGGAGTACTCAGTGGCGCCTGGTGACGCAGACGGAGAAGTTCGACCACATCTCGCCTGCTCTACGAGAGCTCCGCTGGCTTCCAGTCCGCCAGCGCGTGAAGTTCAAGGTGAGGACGATCGCATTCAAGGCCCAGCAGAACCTGGCACCACCGTACCTGAGCGAAATGTTCCGTCCGATCGCCGAGCATTCCGGCCGCAAGGGCCTACGCTCCGCCGCAACCGGAACAGTAGTTGCCCCTTCGGACGCGGACAAAATACGGAGACCGCAACCTGGTTATTGCTGGACCAACCTTCTGGAACTCCGTCCCGACACCACTGCGCATCGCTTGCTCTGGACAGTCATTACTTTCGTTCAGAAAAAAACTGAAGACTATCTTGTTTAATAGCTAACACTGACTGACATTAGCGCATTTGCTGCACTGCGAATTTGCGCTTTATAAATGTTCGTAATAATAATAATAATACGGCACATAAAGTCGCCCGTCGCTTTTCGAAAACAGTTGAAGACCCATCTGCTTAACTGTGCTTATAAGCTTATATTGACATCGTAATGCGCTTGTTAAAATTAATTTAACAGGCTCCATATAAATAGCTACATTACATTACATACGGATCTTCTAACTGTGGCAATTTGGGTTTCCGATATATTGTAGGAACCAGTTTATAAGATAATTTAGCACAACATCACGCAACATTTAGCCAATTTTGAGATGGAATATGCTGCTGATAAAACATGATCACGTGTTTCCTTCTTCCGGAGCTATCGGTTCTCAGTTTAACAAGGCCGTATTGATAAAATACACGTTGGCGCAGCAGGATAACCTCTTGCCAGTGTGGGCAGATTTATAAAAGCCGGAAGGCGTATCCAGATAGTTCCAGGTTCTGAATCCAATTTTGTCCAGTCCTCTCAAAATCTGCCAGTAATAAGCGTAATTCTTAGAAGAACTTGGTTTCCGGCTGAATAGTTCCATCGTATGGAATTCGACCATTAGCTGTTTTACATTTCGAAGGCTGTCTTCCCTGAGAATTGTTTCCAACGACGCCCATTCGTTGTATTCGATGTCAATCTTTAAAATATCAATTGTTCTCTACAACGGCATATAACATGCGAATATTACTTATTTACAGTAGATTTGTGGCTTTATCAACCGCTGTATCTGTCACTATATATGATCTTTCATTTTACGAACCGCAGAAATAGCTTTTATAGGCCTATCTATGTTTGATATCTATATTTTATTATATTTATATTTTATATCTATATTTGTCTGCAAGCCCAAGTCGTCTGATCGGCGCTCGCAGCTCCGATCAAGCAGCCGTTCTCATTTGGTGGTTCCACCCCCGTCCAAGACGTCGAAATTTGGGGATCGGTCTGTTTCGAGGGGCAGCTCTTTGCTTTGGAAATCGCTGCCGGCGGACGTGACTAGGCCGGGTGACATCTCCTGAACTGTTCGCCAGCAGTGGCGGCTCCACAGGGGAGCCCGGAGGGCCGTGCCCCCTTATTGAGTGCCTGGCCCCTAGTGGCCTCCCTGTTGGGACCCTATACTTAATACTACATACCTAACAACAAATGGTTGGCCCCATGATTAGAAGTTTCCACCCCAACGCCTCCCCCCACTTGCCAAATCCTGGAGCCGCCACTGTTCGCCAGAAACTTTAAGACATATTTATTTAGCATCTCCTATTAGGGTCCCTAGGGTCCGCTATATGAAATTGTCAGTAGTAGTAGTAGTAGTAGCGCCTTAGTAGTAGTAGTATGAATATTGCGCTATATGTAATTGTCAGTAGTAGTAGTAGTAGTAGTAGTAGTAGTAGTAGTAGTAGTAGTAGTAGTAGTAGTAGTAGTAGTAGTAGTAGTAGTAGTAATAATAATAATAATAATAATAATAATAATAATAATAATAATAATAATAATAATAATAATAATAATAATAATAATAATAATAATAATAATATGAAATGATTAGAATTATTCTGCGTGTTCAGATATGCCATCGTTGGATTGAATATAGCCGCTGTTTTATTTCCATATATCTGCAATAGTACAATTGTACATCTGCTGATGCCTGAGACAATTCTCAGGCATCAGCAGATGTTCTAGCCTCTACCAAAACGGCTTCTGTTATAAGTCCAAGGTCAAATGATCAGCCTGAAAGTGAAAAGTCCGTCTAACACGAAATATTAGATTTAAATATGTCTTAAAGTTGTTACCATAGGTGTGCCAATCAAGCAATCAACAATGATATTGCACATGAATTTCAATAACATTATTAAAGTCCGTCAGTTTTTCTGCAACAAATTTACGATTGCCTGCTCTAGTTCAATTTATACTGTAATAATATCTTCAAGATAAATTTTTCTAGCTGTCCAGGGTAACTGAGTCTGAAATGCTGTTACATTTGTGAGTGCAAAAAATCATTTGAGACTTCTTACGTTGCGGTGTCCGTTATCGTTAATCATTTGTCCAAATGTTTTCATCGTCCTATTTCTCGACGTCGTCTCGTTGCAATAACCAAGACCCGCGTTGTAGAACCAAAGTCTTTCTCGTGGCTTACTGTCTTCTTTACCTATTCTAGTGCAAAAGCATCCATCAAACTGTAGCCAACCTTCGATGCTAGCTATCAATTTCGATAATATTGTAGAACAGTGGTTCTCAAACTGGGGTCCGCAGTCCCATAAGGGACCGCCAAGCGGTTTCTGGGGGACCGTAAAGAGATTACTTTCCCAAGATATATCTCATCAACACAGGTCAGAACACAAAACACACGGATGGCTCTAAGAGTGCTGATTCAATGTGAATTTAAATCTGATGATTAATATTTGCAATTTTTCGGATTAAATAATTGATTGACAAAACAAGTAGTCTATGTGTTAATTAATTACAGTTAATTTAAAATTCAAATTTATGAGGTCCACGAGTCATCACAGAAATTCTAAGGGACCGTCACGCAAGAAATCCTAAAAGTTAGAGAACCGCTGCTGCAGAGTGTAGATTATAGTGAAATAATTGCTAGACTAGCGCTGTTCATTTGCAAATGAAGTTGTTGCATCAACCGCAAAAATTTGTGGAAGTCTTCTGATTAATAAGAATTGAAAATGTCATATAATAATTATTTGCAGGGATAAAATACATTTACATAAATCATATAAAAACAGTGACTCTCACTGCACAGGGCAGACCCTCCTGAACCACTTTAAACCGTGTTATATTAGCCTATACTTATATTATATTGTATTCACCTTATTGACTAATATTTTACATCATCCTACTAACGTTGGATCATATGCCATATCAAGGCATTTATGCTTGTCGGTGATCATGTAATCAAAGGTCCAATCCTTACCAATTCTGCAAATATATAATTTTCAACAAATCGTATTAAGTACGAAGTTAACTATACTGTATATTATATATAATACTGTGTATGTAGACTTCGGATGAATAAAAATACGAAATTCGTTAACCTGTATAATTCTCCATGATCCCTTCATTTATCGATATTGAGTATCATGTAATTGCAAAACGAGGGGGAGATGGAGATTGGCAACACTCCGGAGAGGTACGCGGACGAAACCGGAGATCTATAGTCACACTGGAGCACCTAAGATCGACTGAGCCTTATTCGCTAGAATGTTGTGGCAAAAATGAGAAGCGTTAAGCTTCGAAGGTAAAACGTAAGTCTAGAGGTACGGCTAGCAACCTACTTCAGATTATTGACGTAAGCGTTTCGACTGACCCTATGGAATAGACTAAACATGGCTCTGTCAAGATAAAAAGTCCGGTTGCGCATGCGTCCCAGCCTCCGTCCTGTTTTCTTCCGATCCTCGTCTTTGTTGAACATTTGATCTGCAGACTCTTAATATACCTGTTAATATTTTTCAAATTGTTGTCAATGTTAAGCATTTAAAAGAGAAATAATAATTTACCTATTTATTATAATTTTGCTGCGATCGATGAAAATATTGATAGGATTAATGTTACTGTTACTGTTGCTGCTGCTGCTGCTGCTTCCTTTATAAACTACGATGACAACGTCACGTAATATATACAAAAGTTATATGGAAATATTTATAAACTAAAATAAGATGACAACGTCACGTAATATATACAAAAGTTATATGGAAATATAATTGAAATGAAATGTTATAGAAAAATGCTGAAAATAATAATAAATAGGTATAAAGATATTATTGATCAAAAATGATACTATTCCAAATAGGTGGAGGTACCTTCAGATGAAACACCGCTAGGGACGAACAAAGACTGTTGTCGAGAAGATCAAAGACAGAAAAGTATCGATATTTGGACACATCTGCAGAATGAGGGATGACAGAATAATAAAGACAGTGATGATGGGCAGATCAAATGGCATGAGAAAAAGAGGAAGACCAAAGAGAAGATGGATCGATGACATTCTTGAATGGACTGGACTTGAAACCACCCAAAATGCGATAGGAAAAGTATCGATATTTGGACACATCTGCATGAGGGATGACAGAATAATAAAGACAGTGATGATGGGGATCAAATGGCAAAAAAAGAAAGACCAAAGAAAGATGGATCGGCAATGGACTGGACGAGCACTTTTACACCGTTGGCTCCGACGGTCCTTATGGACTATTGAGTGTGATGATGATGATATGGAAATAGGTCTACTCTATTTTAATGGAAGGACCGCAGAAGAGAATATTGCTCAGGCCCGTCTTTATGTGTTGAAAATTGCACTGTGCCCGGGCCCCGCGCATCTTAGGGGCCCCGCACGCTCCAACCTTTTTACGTGTTGACCTTTTTTGCTTATCAAGTTCTAGAGGACAAATTAATTGAAAGATCAAGCACAAAAAACGTGATGGCTTTTGGCAAAAGACGGGCCTTTTGCTCAGCAACTTTTTACTATTTAAACATCAGAAGAAAAAAAGCATTAGAACAAACACAATTTCACCTCTTCCAGGAGGACCCTCATATATAAACGACAAGGGGGGATGGAAATCAACAGAAAGCAAAAACGATGATAGTAAGCAAACACAAAAATGCATATCTTAATTGATAACCTATGGAACAAGTTAAAATATCGGCCCAGCCTCCAACCCATCCTATGGCCAAAGAAGCCTTTTGGAAACAGAAAGAACTACTAAGAAGAAACTCAGATGTGTCAGGGTCTCACACTGGCAAAAAGCAGTTGAAAAATAAAATACAGGCCTTTGATATTGTTAACCTACTGAAGTTTGAAAATTGGAGTTAACTGAAATTATAAACAGAACTACGTTTGCCATAAGTTATAGAAGTTATTTTCAATATCTAGAGAGGTCACAAGTCAAATCTACAATAATCTTAGATATTTAGACCTAATATTTAAAATTTTGTTGTCATTCGTTTTAAGCTTTGAGAACAGCTAAAGTATCCGAAGATATTCAGCTTTGTGATATTTATGAAGCTTCGTGAGTAGGTTTTGATGATCGTTGTGAGGTTTCTTCAACAAACGCTCTGTTTCGTTTAAGCTATTTTATTAAAGCTAAATGCAACATTTTGATGATCAAGAGATGTTACTCGCAATGTAACCTGATCACCACTGTGCGTTTCAGCTGTTGACTTAGATTCGACGGACATTAACATTTTTCTCCATTGGCGAACGCAATAACCTCCCCGTTGGTGTCTTTTTGCAATTTGAGTTCGCCTCCTCCATTCGTCTCTGTCTTGTGCGGCTTTGTAGGCTTCATATATGACCATGTTGCACCATTCTTTAAAATTGTCTATCCATTCTTTTCGTGGTCTTCCTCTGAGATGTTTTCGCCTTCCAGTATTTCCAGCACGAATGTTTTTATTAGCCTTTCGTCATTCATTCTGCAGATATGGACCATATGGCCAAATAGTCGAAGTTTTCTTTCCTGGCTCTAACAGGACTTCTGCGTAGCCGTTCTCTATAATCTCCGTCTATGCAGACTATCAGGCATACAGATGGACACAGCCATGCAGAATAATCATTCGCGAAACGCTCGAGGTAACTCTTAGCAAGCAACAACACCAAATGATGTAACCAACATCAATAGCAATAGCAACGCAGCGACGATGTCACACTGCAGATATAATTAATTATTCTATAGCAGACAGTTATACTCGTAGATGGCCTGTACACCAATGCTGAGACATCAGCATGTCTTAATAAGTCTTGGTTGGGAAGAGGTGACGGAAGGGGTGCTTCCCTACCACAGCTCCTGGTGCCTTGCAAGTTGCAATAGAGGCGTAGCGTGCCAATGGCTATTATGGCTTTAGCCATGGGCGACACACAACTGGGGTGGAAAATTTTGAGAAATACATGAAATAAAAGCAGCGTTAACCAACTAAGCAAAGGAAATAATAAGTGACGACCTTTTTGCTCTTTCAGAAAATGTTTGGGAATTAGTTTTAAGGGGCATGTGCCATCAGTATCTTTTGTCCCCGGGGCGGCGGATATAGCCATGGTCCAGGGGCGGCAAAAGTTCACGATACGCCTTTGCCTTGCAATGGATCTGTCTCCGATTCAATTCAATCGAGGTAGTTGGCTCTAACAGGAACAGATCTGTTCATTTAGGCGCAATATCAGTAAGTCTATCTAGATGGTTCTTAGAATGATTTTCTTTGTATGTATGTGTTTCCAAATCCTACTTCCCTACGGGAGGCTTTGAACTCATCTTTACATTCGTACAACTCTAGCGAGAAGATGGTTACCAGGCTAGCTAGCTGGATATATATATATATATATATATATATATATATATAGTGAAAATTTTATTGACAATTAAGAGATTTTAGTCCATTGATGGACTCCAAGCGACCGTTTAGCGACGATTTAAGTAGCAAAAATGTTTATCGGCGACCCTTTCCATGTCCGTTACAATCCAGTCCCTTCTAAAAGCAAAAGAATAGACAAATAATACTTTAATACTTGTGATAATGTCTTTCGGCTTCTGCCGGTCGCATTGATGGTAGAATCGGTTGATTCGGTCTTATCGGTGTGATCAGTTTGAATCCATACTTCAGATTTGTCGGTAACTTTAATTCGGACAAACCATCTACGATGGCTTTTATCCGATCAATTTCGTTGATTTTTTCACTTGAATAATTTGAATTGTTAGATCCAAATCCACGAGAACATAAAACACACGAACGTGAAATTGTGTAGTTCGAAAATTTAAACGACAACGTTTTGTTCAAAATCAGACCCTAAACCTTAAAGATAGGTGCCTATGCTGTCAAGCGATTGGTCAAATGGCTAGGCCTACAAGCAGAAATTAATATATTGTCATTGAATCAGGCTAGTCGACAGAAAATCCAAGCCACTGGGAAGAGCAGTCACGGTCCCCCTAAACCAGTGCTTCCCAAGCTTTTTCCAGCCACTGCATACTATCCAAGAAATATACAGTCAACGGCACACTGCAGCCGACAAGCAAAAAAAAAAACCTCATTCATCTGTGGTCGATTGTGATCTCTTCCTTTTCCCAAGCTGACAAGCAAAAAAAGGTCGTCAACTTATTTCAGTTAGCTGTTAGATTCAAGATCTTTAAAACAAATAATTTCCAACATTTTGCAGCGGTACACTTCTAAAATTGCTGCGGCACACTTGTGTGCCGCGGCACCCAAGTTGGTAAGCCCTGCCTTAAACACTCTTTATAGGTTTATGAGAACAGTTTAAGAAAAGAAATTGTAATAACAATATAGCTGTAGCGAAAACGCTTAGAAAATCCTAAATGCTAAGTTTGATGATTATAAAACAATGTGGAGGATAAGCAGAATACAAGCGAGGACCATTTTGCGTGTCAAGACTTTCGACCACCAATCAGTCATACACTGTAAATAGTGGGCAAAGTAAGTTTACTGCGGGCCCAGCCCCGGGCCCCTAGAAATCGCCGGGCCCCTCGACACCTGCTCCTGCCCCCATCGGCGGGCCATTAATAAATGATTTTATAGAAATGGGTTCAACTGTTTCTATGGGGTATCTCAAACATCCGCCATGGCAATCGCTTATACAATTCACACTGAAAAGTGGGGGTATCAATCTCCCGATGCAACTCCCCACCCCAAAATATTCGTCACTTTCATCAGAGAGGAATTGCATAAAAGTAAACAGCAAATCAGAAGCGACAGACGCAGGGTTATTTCTAGGATTGTGAATTTGGGGGTGTCGGTAAAATATTGGGGGGAGGGTTCGGGGCTATTTAGGGTACATACAATTCTTAGATTAAGAAATTTTGGGGATGCCGACCTCAAATTGGGAGGTGTTGAGGGGTTTTATAGGGGGTGTAAAAATATCCCTGGACAGACGTTAATTTGTAGCTAGATTCTTGATAGTATTTTATAATGATATGCTTACTGACGTTTTGCTTTCAACTGAAGACTTCGATGCTGTGCGCTCTTCGTTCGTTTTCACAGAAGACGCAAAGGAAGTTAAATAATTTCTCAAGACGAAACTCAACGCCGTACAAAACAAGACAATCAGTGCAAATGCTAAAATGCAGCGTTTTCCAATCGGTGGTCGCATCCTAATCGGTCACAGTTGATGCGAATCGCCAAGTGCTATTTAAATTTTGCAACAGTCTCCATACAATAGAATCTCGTTGTAATAATAATAATAATAATAATAATAATAATAATAATAATAATAATAATAATAATAATAATACAGGCCCACCCGAAGTGGGGGTGCAGAGGTGCAGTGCACCCCTGGAAATAAGATGAGCTGCACCCCTCTGCACCCCTTCCAGCTAAAATTGGCCCAAAAAATGCAAAAATTTGATAAAACTGGCCCAAAAAATACCAAAATTTGCTAAAATTGGCCCTAAAATTGCCAAAATTTGCCAAAAAAAAATTATCTCGCCCCAAAAATGTGTGAAATTACGCTACTGCTTTTTCCTGAAGAAAATCTGCATCCCTGTTGAAAATTCGTTCCGACGGGCCTGTAATAATAATAATAATAATAATAATAATAATAATAATAATAATAATAATAATAATAATAATAATAATAATACTCTACTCGCATTTGTTCAATACAAATTCGCATTCACACAAAGGAAGCTTTTATGCCAAATGACGAATTGGGCCGTTGTTATCTGAGATAGAAGAGCAATGAATATTTCAATAGTAGTCCACTGATAAGATGCTAGATCAGCCAGCGCCATAGTCCTACATAACGTGCAGGCCTATAGGCTAGCGAACTCTGCTCAGTCTTATCCAGGATCAGTGTGGACTGCAATTTTAAAAACAGACTTATTACAGCAGTTGAATGAAGCTTCAGCCTACTGAAGTTATGTGCTTGACATGCATGAATGTCGGAGCATGTCGCTTAAGACGTGACGAGGTTATATTTGAGGTTCTTAATAGTTCTGAAGTTCTTATTAGCTTCAAGTAGCATCTCCTCGTTAGAATGACGAAAATAAACAGACTATCAGAAATGTACAGACTGACTTATGTCAGTCAAATGAGGCGATTTAAATATGGAATTTGCCCCATACACTATCTGTCAATTCTGTACAGTCAAATGCGGCTAATATCATATATACTGGACTGGATCGATAGGGCAATCAGTTAGATGAATGCAAGCAGCCGTTTCAAACTTTGTGAGTCGAAATGTAGCATGCTATATTATTGCGCACTGTGCCTAGCATGAATCTAACACTCCCACCCAAAATTTTGTTACGTAGACGAATTTGTAATAATTATAACACTTATTAATGTACAAGACCAGGGGCAAAACACAACGGTCACAATGGTTACGCCACATAAATTCTTCCAGGAGGGGCAAAACACTTTAAAACAGTGGCCACGGTTAATATTTTAGCAAGGTTTTCAAATTTCAATGACATAAGCACAATTTTTGCATATTGTGTGTATTTTCTCCCGGGTGTCCCACTTCACAAAGAAATTGCGAAATGTTTAGTGAGTTGTAACAAAATAAAGATAGTAAAAAGCGGACAACTCGCGTCGCGATGACGTAAAATTTGAAAACATAGATATTATAAGCTAAACGAGAAAATATAGATAAAATATTCATTGTGTGACGTGACTTGACGGCACTAATGTAAAACTGACGTGTTTTATATAAAGGGCGTGACAGTCACCAACTCGTCATTCGCCTAAACAGTAACACTGTCTTGCAATTTCTGTAGAGTCAAGTTCGATTTTAATTTTCATCTGTGAATGATTAATTATTAATTTCTGATGGTCGATCCTGAATTCTGATTTCCTTCAAGATTTGTGCTCTTTGTGTTCTGCGAAATGCCTCACCGATGAACAGTGGCGGTTCCAAGAACTCGGGGTGAGGGGGGATGGAATGAATTTCTAGGAAGATCCCGCCAATTGTCAAAGGAATTATATGTAAACGGTTTAGAAGAAATCTGTAGATTTGATTTATAAAATATAATGTTCTGAATTGACAATGTATAAAAGCCATTTTAGTCTGGTTGTACAAAGTCATAGTGGCAAGAAAGTGCAGAATCGAGTTTTATATTGCTGGAAGCAAAATTGTCGATGACATTGTCTGTGGATATGTCATGGTGGTCTATGTGGATATGCATCAAGGCTAATCCGTTTAGACGATCATCCTCCATTGAACACAGTACATAAGCGAATATCGTACAAGTTGCTTTCGCTAGTCGACAGATGTCTCAGAAAAGAAGCTCCGCAGTATCTTATTCGAGACTGTAAACTGTTATCTGACAAAGCTCTCACTCGAACGATGGTCACACGTTCCAATTCCACCAGGACATTATCCGTGCCACGCACTCGTACCAGAATGGGAGAGCGTGCGTTCAGGGTGATTGGTCCATCACTCTGGAATCAGCTTCCGCCTCCTCTTAGAGATGGAATTTTAAACCGCGACATTTTTCTCGCTCGACTTAAAACATATATGTTTGACCTGGCAACCGAGGCGCATTTGTAATAATTGCGCCTAGTAAATGAACTTTATGTATGTATGTATGACTGTATGTATGTATGAAGACGCATTTTTGGTGGGCCGGTGGGGGTGCATCCCCAACGTGGAACCGATGAACATCAAACTCAGAATGTCAATGTTAGTTTATGCTTAACGGGCAGCCTTCGTCGCTATAGTCAATGCATGCGACAGTAAGTGTTGGTAAATCAATCTTAAACAATCTTAATCAACGTCTATCTATGTCGTTGAGTTGTCTCTCGTGCGGAACCAAGAGTCAACGCTCATCCACGTACAAACCAAAATCCAATCTATTTAGCATATCGTGAACATTAGAATTCCAGAGACAAAAACGATGTTCGATAAATCAGGACGTAATCAAAATTTACTTCTATTTTCTTTCTTAGTCGTCTTCTTGAAAATCCGAATATGTAATGCAGTCCGAATAGCTATAATCAGACTCAACCTGTAGGGGAACGAAGACCATGCACGACTCCCACTGTAGAAATGTAATAAATTTGTATAGGAGTATCCAGAACAATCTCTATGGTCACTGATCTATGCCCACCAGCAAGAAATCTGCTTCTGCCATTGGCGTCTGTTAATAGACGACAATGGTTTCTATGGTTTCTGCCCACCAGTGGGCGGAGCAACCGGACTTTGTTGGTAAACACTGGGTAACCCTATAGGCACATGACGATATATAAATTTAGCGCAATGAGACAAGTAGGCCTAATAAAATTAATTGTAAAAAGCGGACAACTCGCGATTACAAGCAAATTTTCAACCAAAACCAAATAAATACAAAAATATAAATAAAATAAACTAATAAAACACTGCGCTGTTCATGCTAAAACAAACAAACAAACTGTATTACAAGATAATAGGACCATTCAAGCTAACTATAAAATCATGAATCCATGAATCATATCCATAACCTCAGACCTGAAATATTTGTTGCCAGGAGACATGGGACCCACCCTGGGCTAAAAAATCGGCGATTTTGTATTCAATTTTAGCATTACTTTAAAAAGTTGAGGGTACATAATTTTACTGTATATGGACACATCGGGAAAACCAATTGGTCCATCTGCCACTGGCAGATTGTAGATCTGTGTAAAATGAACGGGTCCAAATGAAAATTTTAAATTTTGTCAAAAACAATGTTTATTGAAACAAGTCTAGTGCTCATTTAACAATTCAATACATTATTATAATTATCATATTTAAACCAGCAAGATTAATCAAGTCAAAAGCATTGTCAAATGTCAATTATGTGGAACTTTTGAAAATTCCATAGATATAAGACAAAGGTCAATACAGGGCCTACCGAAAACAAAGATAAAATGGCAGAGATTGACAAAAAGTCTAAAAACAAATAGCAATGTACATGTAGCAATGCACTTTGAAACTACAAACACAATAGTAAGTCACAATGATAATTGGACTGTATTAGAGCTCAATAGATCAGAGTTCCAGTCATGACAGAATGTTCCCGAAAATGGAGTCGTACGGATGCGAAAATGTGACGTCACGTTTATCCATCTAAATAATACCTTTGTAGATGCCAGTCAGAGACATAGGAAACATCCCTTTCTGAGTTACATAATTGGGGCTAAATCTAGCTGTTCTCATCGGCGATTACATGATTGTCTCATGAATAATAATAAACAATTCATCTCAAAGTATGGGTGGGTCCATTGCCTGGCCGGACCCAGCTCCTAAAAAAGTGGGTGGGTCCGGACCCAGAAAAACACATAGGATTTACGCCATCTGCCACTGGTCAGCAGTATTAAACACTGCCGTTACTGACAATAGTAGACATCTAGTAGGTCCCTAATTTGCTGCTTTTATGAGTAGGCCCGTTTCAATTAAAACATATGCAACGTGGTTTATCCGGCCGGATTCAATGCTGCTAAAAGTTAGCATAGGCTTACGTCTCGATTACGAGTTTTGAATCTTCATTTAAATTGTATTATTCTAGCAACCATGATATTAGAGACCATGTCATATTGTAAACTGCGAACTTGAATAAAAAAATTACGTATAAAATAGCTTCGAGGAGATTCAAAGAATATCTCGGTTGTCCCAAATAATCACACTATTGAATCAACTAATGCGGACGATTATTACTGTAAGCAGCAACTTTCAGCAAGATGTTTCTCCAGTCTTTCATCAGTCTTATGTTCTCTCGAATGTTGAATATTCTCATTTTTTCACTGATGTTCCTTAAACGTTCTTTCTTGATATTTCGCAGAATTCTGATTAAATCTTCTATCGAATCGTAATACGTTATATGAGGAAACTGATAAAAGTCGTAGAACTTTACCCAATAGCGAATCGCATCTTCGGAGAGGGAACTTGGATCCGGAATAGAACGCTGTGATGAATGCGGATCGATTTCCGATCTGCCGATCTTGGCGTGAATCTTGCGTTTCCATTGCATCGCATCGTGCTTCAACTCCCACTGAAATAGTAGCTCCATCGACGGGGCGAAAATCGGAATGTTCATTCTGTACTGTTCAAAAAGGCTCATCACTGATACTTGATATGGAACGCACACCATTCCCTGGTGGGCCGCGATATCAGCGTAATTGTAATATGGATACTTTTCTCGCAGATGCATCAAATTGACTGAACAGTTAAACCTTTTACAGGACTCTGTATAATTCTTCCGAAATATGTTCATAAAGTTTTTATTGTGATTCTCTGCTATTAGGAATCCAGGCCTGGACGCCGTGTATGTCTGGTTAGTGTAATTTCCCCAGGTAGGCAACAGCTGAACCTGGATCCCGGTGAAATGTTTGATATACTCGACGTCGTAGAGATTATTAGCGCCTATGACATTCCACGGTTGCGATGCATACTTGATAAGATTTTTATTCCACGCCATCCACCGTTCTTTCCCATAGCGTCCAAAATCGTAACGAATAGTGGCGATTATGATCATGCTTTTGTTGAAGGGTTCGTATAATTCACAGAGGGCGACGGCATGGAAGCAGACAAAGGCGTCTACAGTTTTGATTTGCGAGTCGTTTTTGTAAGCTTCGTAGAATCGTTGAATATTCTGTTGCTGGAGATTGAATGCCTTGGCTGCATCGAAAGCTCTAAGGGGACTTTTAACTTTACACTTCCTTTTGTCTCTGCACCTTCTTGGATTTTTGTCGTAGTTTCTGTAGATAAATTTCACACCCAACGGCTCCAAAACCATTTCAAATCGTACGATGTCGATGCGTGAAAGTCAATGGTCCAGAGATTAAGGGCTTCTCCTTGAATATTGGGAAAGTATACTTGGTATTTAGCAGCCGCGGGGAAGCAGTTATGCCTTTGATATGTTCTCTGAAGAAGGAGAAGCCCAAGAGACAGCATAGACTAACAACAACCAAAGAGAAGACCGTTTTCTTTCTACACAGCATGTTATCCAGCTTAATACTTACAGTACAAGCACCATCAGAGCAAGTAAAACGTGACCCTGAAAAAATCACCGAAGTTCATTTGAAACACAGAACTAATTATATTCTTATCTAGCTAATTGCATCAATAGACACTGCATTTCTGAATAATGCTATTCACTGTATAGTGTATATAATGAAAAATATTCAAGAGTCAATTTGACATTTAAAATAGTCTTGCCATATTTACGAACTTCTAAACTCAGCATCTGAACATTGACTTCGTTACGAGTCCTGAGCGAGCGTGGACGATTAATGCTGTAATCAGCGATTAGCAAACCAACAAAATATCTGTCCATGTTTTCCCGGGTCTTCCATTTTCCTAGAATTTCAAATTTTCAACTAGTATGATCGGGGTCAGAATTATCGGGTTTTCTAATGTATACTTCTTCAGGTGCTCTGTCCAAATACAGGTTCCATACTCCAGCGTCGCCACTCCTCTCTATCTTGAGCTTTTATCTTCAGAGCTGAATAGTTGTTTTTCCGTAGTGTCGGACATCCACTCCAGCATCGATGTCCTTGGTCGCTCTTTCTGTGCTTTCCCATTCATCTTTCCTTCTAATACTTCTCTTAGTAGGTTTGATTCTTCTCTCAGAACATGGCCTATCCACTTCTTTTGTCTTGTAGGAATAGTGTTAATTAGGCTTTTCTTCTCTTCTATCCTCTTCCATACTTCTTCATTTGTTATTTTTTCCGTCCAACTGATTTTTTCCATTCTTCGCCAGATCCACATTTCGAATGCCTCTAGTCTCTTTATGTCTTCTTTCCTGAGCGTCCAAGTTTTTGATCCATAGGGTGCCACTGGCCAGATCAGTGTTTTGACCAATCGTTTTTCAGATTTTGGTTAAAATTCCTTCTCAGCAGTTCTCTTCTGTTTATAAAGGCTTCTTTTCCCATGTCAATTCTTCTCTCTATTTCTCCATGTCACTTGGCATTTGTGTCAGGCAGGCTTCCAAGATAACAGAATTCTTCTACCTGTTTGATTTCCACTCCATCAATGATTATTTTCATTTCTCCACCGTGTCTGCTAATTTTAATTGCCTTTGTCTTCTTTAATTTGATTTTCATTCCGTAATCTTTTGATGTTGCGTTAAGAGAGTCCATCAACCTCTGCAATCCATGGTTGGTGTTTGCCATAATTGCCTGGTCATCTAAGGTATAAACAACCCCAAATTCCGTTACCAGGGCAACCCATGAAAACCAACCAAACTCGAATATAATTGAAATTCAACTAAAAGCGCTCTTCTTTCTACTGCGTTGGGTTGCCCTGGTAATTTGAGGTTGTTTATACCTTAGAAAACCCGATCATTCTGACCCCGACCATACTACTCAACTTTCATATCAGACCACTGATCTTCAGTTGACTTTGAACAGACGTGTTCGATAAACCATGAGATAACGACCTACGTCGTCGCCAGACCAGTGTTGCATCATTGAGAGGAACACAACAGTAACGAGTCTAAAAGCCCAGTAGTTCCCATTGCAAAACAAATAAACATCATCGTTTTAAAATTATTACAAAACATCACCAACGAAAATACATTGTTTTGATTCAATTTTGTTTTATACTAGAAATAAAACAAAAACAGAAGTGTTTCGCAATTTAGTAACTAAACAGATGTGATTGAAATTGTACGTGGCATGGTTTAGTTGATCAGAGGTTGATTATAAAAATGAGTGAAACATTGAAACAAAGTTCAAGATGTCGAACTTTTTGTTATCCTGATTTAAACATTTTGTTTGAATTTTATTTCAAATTTTATTTCATTAGTGATTAAAGTGAAAAAAACATTTTGTTTTGTTTCAGTTTTGTTTCAAAGTGATTTCAGTTTTATTTCATGTGTGGGATATATATAATAGAAATATAAATAAAATTGCAAAACATTAACATTAAATCATCAATTGGTTTATTATTATTACTTGATTTAATATCATAAATTTTTTAAATTACATTTAAATAAAGAAAAATTATTATAATTTATATTGAGAAATTTATCAAAATCAAATTCTAGAATACTGAAAATTAGTAACTAAACAGATGTTGATTAAAATTTAATATGGAAAGTAATATTGTTTGATTGATTTTGATTATAAGATAAAATGGTTTTGACAAGATAAATAGCTGGGAAAAGAACCCGGAAGGTAGGAGTTTATCCTGATTTAAATATAAAATTGAATGGCATATTTAATAATATTTTTGATTATTTACATTTTGTATGCAAGTGTAAATTTTCCATAAAGGACCCTCAGCGCCATCGTGGTCACTTAAAGAAGATATAAAATAAAACAAACGTCATTGAAATATAAATCAATTAAGATCCTTATTAGAGTTCTCTCAGTCAATTGGTTTAAAGCGTTCTGATTGGTTTAATATAAGGAACGGTTTAACATTTTAGTTTAAATAAAGCGATGCGTTGGTATAATTCTGAATATTGGAAAACGTTTATTCCAAATTCGCGATGCGTTGGTGGAAATTGAATCGTAAAAAGACGAGTTGTTGATGAAACGGTTTAGTCGAATATGGAGGTTATTCAATTGTTTCTGCAACATGATTTTACAACGTCGCGATGCGTTTGTCAAGAAAATAGCTGGAGTAGAAGAATGAAGGTAGGAGTTTATTAAGGAATTTAAATATGAAAATTGATGCTTGATATTTATGAATATTTTTCAGAGGAGGATTTACATTTTGGAGGCAGAGCGGTGCAAATATTTCCATGGATTGGGGACCCTCATTGCCATTGTTCATGTCAATTTAAGAAGCGCCGTAACAAAACAAACGTCATTGAAAAATCTGCTCATAATAAACGTGAAACGAGATGTTGAATAGGTGCGTTTTTAACTCTGTTACCTTCAACGTTCTGATTGGTTGAAGTCACGGTTTACACGTTTAGTCCGGCAGTCGAATGCGTTGGTGAGCGAGCGTTGACGCGAGAAAAACGGCGTTCTCCGAACTTGACGGTCTTCGACGGAGGTGGAACGATGTTGAAGACGAGTTCTGGAACGGTAACCAAACGGTTTATCTCTGTCCATGCCGGTCTTCGAACAACGTTCAATTGTTCATTGCAACGTCATAATGGGTCCGGGCAGAATGGGTCGATGAGCGTAGCCCGAAACGTTAACCAGCAGCGCGTAGCCAAAAATACGAACGAAGGTGGAGCCGTTGATCTGGGACACGTAGCCAACTTGTCCCGGAGTAGTGAAATCACGTGATCATGCCACCGCACCCTGAAGATCACCCGAGCGGATTTTAACGAATTGATTGGAGCCGAGCGAGCTTCAGTGGCGCCCAGCAGTGTCCCGTTGCAATAGTCGATTCGTGTTACGACGAAGTGGCGAGCCAGTTGAAATGTTGCCGTCGAGATGAATCGACGTAATCTGATCGTTCGGATTGCCGGAAACACGCTCGTGTCACGCTCTCGAATAGGTATAGGTATAGGTATTGGATTAGTATTATCCTGCCCTGCGAGCGAAGCGAGCATCTTTCTAGTGAAACAATTAAATGCCATTAACTTCAACTCAAATAAACTTGCATTGAATTTGCAGTCAGTGTACAAGAACTGGGGCACGGTCGACCTGTCGTCTGTTTATAGGCCTAATATTAGTAGTGTACTGGTAACCCACCGTAACTGGTAATTAGTCTAAATTGTCTCAACATGTCGCCGACGACTTTTTGTTGTAGCAAAGGCCTCCACTAGCTGTGCAAAGTCGATTGTCTTCACGAGTTCATTTTCAATGTTCAGTATGGCTAAGGATGACAGCCTATGACAGCGTTGTCCAACCTTCATGCTCTTGCGGGCCGCACAAAAATGCTAAGACCCTTGGCGGGCCAAGCAAGATGTAGCACTTAATATTGCATAATTATGATATATGTAGGCCTACGGCATGCCATATAAAACTGTTATAAAATAAGCAGAGGCGTCATTTAGGAATGGGGGCAGGGAAGGTGCCGTGGCCCCAAGGAAATGAAGAAATAATGTATTAAATAAATAAATAAATGTGAAATGTGCAAAAAATTTGCCCAAAAATGTCTTGCCCCGCCCCTAAGAAAAGTGTGAAATTATGCCACTGAAAATAAAGCTATATACGACTAGTGTAAGACTAAGAGTAGGCCTAAGTGTTAACCAAGAAATAAAAAACACTTTGATGGTAACTGCTATAAACAACTATATTGCTATAATATTATCATTTTAACATAGTATTCCAGTTAAAATTAAGTAGCAAGTAAGTAAGTATTCTACAGGCTTAGTGTCTTAGTTAGATATAGTAAGACTAGTGACAGTCATTCGATTGATTCTGTTCAATTTCAATCTAATGATCCATTCTATTTTATTAACTGAAGACTTTCTAATATAGTGCGAGCACTTCGGAAAAGGTTTTTCTCTAACAATTCCAGCAATATCAATATCAATGCTTGTGGCGCCAAGTCGTATACAAGAAACAAGAGTGTTTTTACATTAGCAAACTGCTGAAAACGGCGTCAAATTTTAACTGAGCGAGAACGAGATTTGCAGCGAGATGACAAATGTAAGCAAGTTAGTAATAAGTAGCAAATACGTAAGTTTAATTACCGCCGTCACCTGTGGTGTGGATAAGTAAGCAATTTGGTAACCTCCTAGTTCAAGTATAGTCCTATAAAATAACGATAATAACCGGTCCTATAGCAAAAATTGTTATTTTTCCAAACTCGGTGGCGGGCCGGATGAAACTGGTCCGCGGACCGGATCCGGCCCGCGGGCCGCCAGTTAGACAACCCTGGCCTATAATCTGTTAGATAGCAATGCGCTATAATCCACGTGTTATGACGTATGCATTAATTTAATTTATTTAAGTGTTATTTGAACTTATTTCTTATGAATTTGATCATACATGAAGATGAGTTCCGGTACCTTTTTTCTAGAAAAAAGCACTGAGTATAACTAAGATTTGTAATCGTTTGCCAAAAAGGTCACCGTCACGGTGTTACTCATGTTACGGTAAGACAAATGAGTGATGGCGTTAGTCTGTATGCAACTATGCATTGCCATTCCAAAGGTACGGAGGCATACGAATACACATACTCCTCCCATTTCCCGCGCTTCTTGGCCGGTGGTACCGTGGTAAGAATTGACCGTCGAGGCACACTGTACAGGCACTCATGTTGAGTCATGCAGTACCTTTAATCTGCATAACGATGCAAGAGGCCGGGCGTCTACGACCGCCGGTGGCCCGGTGCAACCGCCGGTCACTCGGTCAGAGTCCATCCATTATGAGCCATACCATTAATTGAGGTCAGCTAAACAGGAGTATATGAGATATAGGCTTTCTTAACATAGACTCATGGAGCATGCACATTAAATTGCATTTCAATATTAAATTATTACTAATCCATGTCCAAACACTACTAACGTCTAACAATACAACATTCATGTATATCTCCGAAAATAAATTACTTTAAAGAAACTAATAATTAAAAGTCTAAAAAATTATTATTAGAAAAGGGAGGCCTCTAAATTTGAATTTTGAAGGGAGGCCCGGTACCGATGCACCACCTGGTACCGTGGTAAATCCGCCTCTCATATTTTCAATTTTTAAGATATTATGTCTATTAAAAAGATTTGTTGTGTTAATATAATCATGACCTTTAAAAATTAACCTGACTTATTTTGTAAAATCTGGATTTTTCTGCTATTGTTTTATAATTATTTTTCCAAATAATGTTACCATAAATTAAATGTGGATGTATTAAGTTGTAATATAGTTTTTGCAGAGCATTGATGTTAAGAATTTTTTAATATGTTTAATTATATTTAAATTTTTTGATATTTTATTAGCTAGCATATTTGAGTTTTCTTTAAATTTTAGGTTTGATCTACTATGATACCCAGGAATTTTGTAGAGGATGATTGTGATATAATTTTATCATCCATTATTATTTGCCTCAAGTTTGTCGGGATACTTCTGTTCTTAGAATAAAAATATACATAGTTGGTTTTAGTAAGGTTGATGGCCAGTTTATTTAATTTAAGCTATTCAGATATTTTTATTAATTCCATGTTAATACGGTTAATTAATTCATCATAGTTTTCATGACTAGCTAAAATATTCGTATCATCAGCAAATATTAAATAATCATAAAAAGTTGAGATATTTGGGAGATCATTAATAAATATAATAAATAGGAGAGGTCCTAATATGGAACCTTGAGGGACTCCATATTTGATATCTTTATAATCAGATTTTAAACTGTTTACCTCTGTGAAATATGTTTACGATTAGTTAGGTAATTGGAAAACCAAGTATTTGAAAGCCCTTTAAATCCATAATAAGATAATTTTTTAAGTAAGATGTCATGGTCTATCACATCGAAAGCCTTAGTTAGATCTAGAAAGATCCCTATTGTATGTTTTTTAGTTTCAAAATTAGATGTTATTTTCTCAATTAGGTTTAATATAGGCATATAAGTTGAGTTTTTTGGTCTAAAGCCAAATTGAAATAAGGATAGCATTTCATATTTATCTAAATAATTAATTATTCTGTTAAACATTAATTCTTCAAAAAATTTTGAAACCATGGGCAATCGGAGAATACGATATTATCTTTTAAAAATTTCTCAAAGTTTTACACATACTGTACAGTGTATATGTAGGCCTATACGCCGTGTGAATGACAGATCGAAAAAGAAAGAAATGAAAATGAATATATTAACAAACTGTGAAACGATCCAGCAAAAGCATTATGTCCATTGATGCTTAATATTTCTTATGCTGAATCATAAAAGTCTGCTGATATTATTTCGTCGACCTACTTTAGAGTATGATATTTTCGTCAAGCTCATATTAATCGCCTGACAGAATGTTTCGCTCAAACACGTTCAAAAAATTTACTTGTCGCTTCGCTTTTAGAAGAGCGCAACTCCGCTTCTTTGTATCTGCCTCCTCAACGACTACACCGAAAAACCAAGAGAATTTAGTTCGCCCAGCGTAATAAAGATCCATCCGACAGTTTTACAATAGGTTGAAATAGACGCGAGAAAGAATACAAAAACAGTAGGCCCACAGCAGTAAAAAAATCAGCATGCCTGCGAAATTATTAGTCACTTTAAAGCAGACGCTGTTGTGATCGAGTGCTCGATGCGTCATGAGTGAAAATATTTGTCTGTAGTCGAACATTACACTGTAGTCGTGACGAATTCAAATTCGGCCTCATGAACAACTCAGGAGACCAGCCGAACAACAAGTAAACATTCCCGCGTTTGATGTCGATGGCCCGCTGTGGAAACACGATAGGAAAGCGGCGAAGCTCTTGCGCCATTCTATCGACAATACTCAAATTGAAAGCCACAACACAGGCCTACTTAGCCTCCTGAACCACTTTAAATCACATTATTATTATTACTACTAAGCGATCCTCTAAAGTTAAATAATAATATTATTATAAGTAGTAATAATAATAATAATAATAATAATAATAATAATAATAATAATAATAATAATAGTAGTAGTAGTAGTAGTAGTAGTAGTAGTAGTAGTAGTAGTAGTAGTAGTAGTAGTAGTAGTAGTAGTAGTAGTAGTAGTAGTAGTAGTAGTAGTAGTAGTAGTAGTAGTAGTAGTCACGCTAAGTTAGCAATCAATGTGTTCAATGTGTTAACACAAACTACTGAATGAGAGAGGCATTTGCTTTTAGCAGCAACAGCTTCTATGCTGTCATTCAAGCAGGCAAACAAATATATATATAATTATATATATATATATATGAGTCAGAAGTTTGAGTAAGAAAAAATCACGTCGAAAACATCAATTGTGTTACTGTCAGCTTTGTTAACATTGTCGCTACTTTTGCAGGATCAAGTTAATCGTAAACTGACGAAAAGCTTTTATGAAGTTTGTAGCATTGTCTGCCTCAATAGCTGTTATTTTGGCGGTGTCCGGATAAAATTTGGTAAAACGGTTCAATTCAACATGCTCATGGCCTATGTTACACTGTAACTACTATAACTACATCTGTGTTTTTTGTTTCGTAAATTTGCAGTATTTTGTACTATGAAAGAGCCAGAATTTTTAAAATACCGTTTTTGTATCTTAGATACGTATCTAGATACTTTTTAAGATACTACCCATCACTACTAGTGACAATAGTAGAAGTAGTAGTAGTAGTAGTAGTAGTAGTAGTAGTAGTAGTAGTAGTAGTAGTAGTAGCAGTAGTAGCAGCAGTGGTGCAGGTGGTGTGGCAGTGGTGGTGCAGCAGCAGCAGCAGCAGTGGCAGTGCAGTGGTGGTGGCAGCAGCAGCAGTGGCAGCAGCAGCAGCAGCAGCAGCAGCAGCAGCAGCAGCAGCAGCAGCAGCAGCAGCAGCAGCAGCAGCAGCAGCAGCAGCAGCAGCAGCAGCAGCAGCAGCAGTAGCAGCAGTAGCAGTAGCAGCAGCAGCAGCAGCAGCAGCAGCAGCAGCAGTAGTAGTAGTAGCAGCAGCAGCAGCAGCAGTGGCGGCTCCACCGGGGGTCAGAGGGCCCGTGCCCCCATTGAGTGCCTGGCCCCCCCAGTGGCCCCCCAGTTGGGACCCTATACTTAATGCTACATGCATTAAACAACAAATGGTTGGCCCCATGATTAGAAGTTGCCCCCCCAACGGCCCTCCACTTGCCAAACCCTAGAGCCGCCACTGAGTAGTAGTAGTAGTAGTAGTAGTAGTAGTAGTAGTAGTAGTAGTAGTAGTAGTAGTAGTAGTAGTAGTAGTAGTAATAGTAGTGGTAGATAAGATAAACTTCTATGACCCTTTGTGACACCAAAGCGCCGCTGCAGTCAAATAATTCAATCGAACATATATGCCTTTAGCTGTAATAGGAAAACAGCACGGGATAAAGACGTGTCACGTAAATTCGGTGGAAGAGAGTTCCACAAGTTTGGTCGAGCGATCTTGAAAGGCCGATCTCCCATTTTGGCGGAAGTCCTGTGGGAGACAAGCTTCCTTGTATCATCGGACCGCAGGCGAGTGCTCCGATTTGTCGAGCGTAGAAGTTGACAATCCTGCGTTAGGTAGTCCGGAGATTCTCGTCGCAAACACATGTCGACAAGAGAGATCAGTTTGTAGTTTATCCTCTTACTTATTGGAAGCCAATGCAGATCTCGCAAAATTGGAGTTATATGTTGATTTTGTCTAGTTCCTGTGATTAGTCTCGCTACCGAGTTCTGCACCGCCTGAAGGCACTTTATTTGAGCTTCAGTGATTTGGAACAGGAGACTGTTACAATAGTCCAGTCTCGTACTAATCCATGCATGCACCAATACTTCGGCAGTATCCCTTGACAATGATGAGGCAATCGCTCTTAAATTCCGTAACTCATTAAACATGTCGAGACGAGATGTGAGACATGGCGTGTCATAGTTAAGTTTTCATCAAGCAAAATTCCCAAGTAGTAGTAGTAGTAGTAGTAGTAGTAGTAGTAGTAGTAGTAGTAGTAGTAGTAGTAGTAGTAGTAGTAGTAGTAGTAGTAGTAGTAGTAGTAGTAGTAGTAGTAGTAGTAGTGGTGGTGCAGTAGCAGTTTCTCTCCAAAACTAGAACACGTAGCATTATTGCAGCAGCAGAAGCAGCAGTTTTTCAGCAAAGACCAGAACAGTTCTAGATATCAACAGAGAGAGAGAGAGGGCAGAGGGAGAGAGAGGTGAGAGAGGGGGAGAGAGAGAGGAGAGCAGGGGAAGCAGAGGGAGCAGAGAGCAGAGAGCAGCTGGGAGAAAAAGCCAATTGCAAGAAACGAGTTTCAAGTCCAGACTCGAATTTATCTTTGTTTTGTCGAGCGATAATCATCCTATTACGCCACTGAGCCATGTCGTTGCCAGGGACTTTAGCAGTAGCCAGTAGTTTCGGGAATAGTAGCAGTGCTTCTAGTAGTCGACATTTCCAGTCCCGACCACGAAGTTTGAGTAGTGTGCATTTTCTCTCCAAAAAGACCTAGAAAAATGTAGGGTAATATTAGTTCGGACCTGCAATTTGGTTTTAAATCATGCATCATGCTATATATACCATGGAATCCAAATTTTAAACAAAACCAGTCAAAGACCAGAACAGTTCTAGATATTTCAACAGAGAGAGAGTTACTTTGGTTTAGAGGGGAGAGAAAGGGACCTCTGGTCCTCTGTTACTTCAGAGATGTCCTAGGAGAGAGAAAATGTTAGAAATATTCGAGAGAGTGAGTCAGAGAGGGAAGAGAGAGGGGAGAGAGAGGGGAGAGAGAGGCTGTGGAGAAAAAGCCAATTGCAAGAAACGAGTTTCAAGTCCAGACTCGAATTTATCTTTGTTCTGTCGAGCGATAATCATCCTATTACGCCACTGAGCCCATCCCCGCACCAGGGACTTTAATCCCCTCGTTGCCCCGGTAAGTTTTTGGAATAAAGGGGCAAAACCACTTCTCAGATCGACATTTCCAGTCCCGACCACGAAGTTTGAGGCAGTGTGCTGAGCCCCTGAACTGGCCTAAACAGGGTCTGGGGCGAAGACCTAACAGAAAAATGTAGGGTAATATTAGTTCGGACCTGCAATTTGGTTTTAAATCATGAGTAGGCTGTTCAGATGCTATATATACCATTATAATGGGGTGTTTTAAATTATCTAAACAAAAACCAGTCTACAGCCGTGATTACTGCTCTTTATATTTCAAAGGCATTTGCTGAAGCGTGTTACTTTGGTTTGTTTAGAAAATTAATGCAGAAAGGCACCTCTGGTCCTCTGTTACTTCATTGATGTCCTAATAGATTGGCATAAAAATGCTATGCAAATATTCGATAGGGTGATGTCATATCAGGCTCTTTTATGGTCTTAGCTGGGAGTAAGACAAGGTGGTGTCTTATCCCCATTATTGTTTGCTGTATATATAGATGACCTTATCTCTAATTTGAAGAAATCTGGCTATGGTTGTTGCAGGAATACTTTGTTCATGGGCTGCACATGTTTGCTTTATGCTGATTGCTCAATGCTCATCTCTCATTCTGTTCCACGGTATGCAATGTTTACTTGATATATGTAATGTTGAAGCTGCTAACCTAGATTTTAAGTTTAATGTAAATAAAATGCAAGGCCTTAAGAATTGGTAGACATTATGCAATGGTCTGTGCTCCCTTATTGTTGAATGGATCTGCTTTGGCTTATGTTGATGAGTTGAGATATCTTGGGATCGTAGTTAGAGCTGGTCGACATTTCATGATATCAATTACAGAGTCAGAGACCCAAATGAAATTCTATAAAAACGTTAATAATTTGTACAGCAGGAGCAAATCCTCTTCTTCTGAGTTGATATGTGTTGGCTTACTCAAATCATATTGTTTACCTATTATAATTATATTATGCGCTACTGAAGCTACTTGTCCGAACAAGAGCACTTTAAATAATTTGGATAGTCTAGTACTGCAGGTTGTATGTAAAATCTGTGATGCTTATGATAAAGTTACAATTGATAGCAATAGTGAAATGCTTGGATTGAATCCAATACATGATATTGTTAAGAATCGTCAACATTTCATAACACAACACAACATTTCGATAGGGGGCGCTGTTTCAGCCGCCTGCAGGTGTTGTGCCTGCCTGTCTTTTTCTTGGATATAACTGTCTTTTCTTTGGTTGAGCGTCTCTTCTATAGGTTATTACGTCGGATTATCACTTCGTGCTCCAACGTCGCTTCACTCGCTTGCGTGCCTCGGGATTTCTGTCCAGGAGGACTCACGGACCGCTGCGAAGTTAGTTGTTCTTTTCACAGCTGCCATTACTTTGGTTTTGCTGACGTTGATTGAAGCCTATTTGTTAATTGTAGTTAACTTAAAATTCCAATTTATGAGGTCTGCGAGTCATCACATAAGATTTCTAAGGGACCGCCACGCAAGAACTCCTAAAAGGTTTGAGACTCGTTGATCAAGACTTTATGATATTTTAGCAAATTATTTTGCCTTTTGACACAACATTGAAAGTTAATCGAAATTTTGGAATGCAAGGCGAGGATTTTGCTGGTTGGTACTTTGCGTTTAATTTCAGTTTTCCTGGTAATTCATGACATTATTTCGATCTTGCTCAATCTCTCAGAAACCTTCAGGCTGAAGTCTGAATATGTTCGGACGGCATTTTATTCAAGCACTTTTCGCGTTGATTTCTGCTTCATGGTTACGTATTCTGGAATGGTTAGAAAGCGTTTAGGAGTTCAGTCACAGTCTCATCTTTTGCGATTTCATTCAAACGTATCGGCGACGCTAAACGCTCCTCAGAGGAGTCACGCACCGCAACCGACTGCAGGATCTTCGGTGTTCAGCCGTTCGCCTGAAGACGACGCAAGAAGCACTGCTGTTGACGACGCACGACACAGCTCTCGTCATCCCCGACCCATTGGCCTTCCGGTGTGAGACGTTTGGTTAGCAACGACTATATATATGGAGACATTACAACCTGCCCAATCGATTACATCTGTCTTTTCATACCTGTGCATTATAGAGGACAGGTGAAACAATTGAATCGATTCCACGACTACGGCTGCCGTAAACAGCGTTTTTGCTGGGCAGAAAGCCGTCCCAGTACAGCGGCCGATGGGGAGGGGCCCTAGAGGCCTCCCTCCTCTGCTGTCATGGATTAAATTGTCTTCCACCATGATTATCGTCGCCATTCTATGTAACTGAGCGAGTCATCCTCTGATACGAACGTTGCTATGTCAGAAGACAGAGTACTTTATAACTAAGAGTCTAGAATTTTCACGTAACAGACAATTGTCTTGTTGTCTGAATAACTGATTCAATCTTTCGAG